>JACJUY010007824.1:0-40803 GCA_014220935.1 Platorchestia sp. MABIK
AACTCACTGCTGTTGTTGCTGCTGGTGTTGGTACTGCGTCGTTTGTTAGGCGCCATCTTGAAGACAATGAATTTGTCCGCTTCCTTGTGCGGATGAGGGTTGGAGCTCGGTTTCTTGTGTAGATGAGGGTTGAGCAATTGCGCACTTTTTTGATGGAGTATTATACTCTTAGCTTGATGATTTTTTGTTTGGTGTGTTTAAATCACATTTGAATCCTCATGGCGTGAGTGAGTACCCATTTAGGTTAGAAGTACATCCTTTCTAACAGTAGGCACTTAGCTTCGGAGCGAGCGTAACGCACGTCCTTCTCACACGGAGTCACACTGGACACTTATCATTTTAGTAAAATGATAAGCAATTTTTTATAAGCTTATCATTTTAGTAAAATGATAAGCAATTTGCAGAGAATTTTAACACGTAATGATCTTCAAATATATCAAGTAATGATTTTGGTATCATTGGATGAAGAAGAACGTGGACATTCCAAAAAATGCAACGCTTTCCCTAAAATTTCAATTTTTTTTTTCACTTTTTTATATTTCATCATTCATATTCCTCATGGTAAGCGTCCCCCTTTCGAATATTTTTTTTATTATTGGATTTAGAGCAATGAAATTTAGTACACTGATAGGAATTGCAATTTAGAATCATTTATCATTTATGACAAAATGCGATTTTCTTGAAAAGAAAATGGGAAATCATAGAAAACGACATTTTCATGGGGGGTTTTCTAAATGCTTCTTCTCTGACAGTTTTTGAGCTACAGTAATGATTTTGGTATCATTGGATGCAGAATGACGTGGTCAGTACAAAAAATTGAATGCATTTCCTCAAATTTCCAATAAAAAAAATAATGAAAAAAAAAGAACAAATTTTTTCTAAAAAATTCAAATTTATGACGTCATAACTTTAGAACAAAAATGAATTTTGAAAAACTATTCAATTTTCTGGAAAGCCCTTGTTTTTTTTGCATCCAATGATACCAAAATCATCAATGTAGCTCAAAACTGTAGGAGAAGAAGATTTTTTAATCATAAAATATCTTTTATACAACAAGTAAGTTTTCAAGACGTTTTTCATTATAACTCCGAAGTTTACAAAGCTAGAGCAATGCGGTTTGCTGCATTTGAAAGTGAAATACGTGCTCTACCAAACTTACTAGCGGATTTTCCAAATTGTCTATGTAAAGCTTTCCGTAGACTTTTTTACCCTAAAATTATTACTTTTACCCTGACTCTTACAAAAAAATTCATCTAAATTCGGAATGAAATAAATCAAAAAAATCCCTAGTAATTTTGGTAGAGCACTCATTTTACGTTCAAATGCAACAAACCGCATTGTTCTAGCATTGTAAACTTCGGAGTTATAATTAACAATATGTACATATATTTTTTTTATTATAAGGAATAATTAACTTTCTATGCCCTAATGAAAAATTTTTGTTTAAGATAAGTTGTCACAAATTTGGAGATCTAGTAATCTGCAAATTTTCATAGACGTACGTCCAATAGAAAAAAATTTCCAGTTTTTCAAAATGGTTCCCTTAAACTCACGGATCTCTTCAAACTCTCCATATGTAATTTCATGTATAAAACAATGGCCAATGATGGCGACAATAACCTCAAGCAATTATTAACTACACAAAATGGTCGTCACGATCATTTAACCCGTAATAGAAGTTAATTCATGCTTCCTTATTATTCAGAGGCTCGGTCACAACACAGTAGCCTCTTTGCTGGAACTAAAACTTGGAACTTAATCCCTGCGGAGATCCGTGAAAGTAATTCTTACAAAGTATTCAAAATAAATCTTGAATCTCATTTCCTATCAGAATACTGGTCGTTTAAAATAACCAAGTCAAATATTTTCTTCTACTTGACTGGTCCTGATAATGTAACTTGCCATGGTTAATATCGTTGATCTTCAGTCTGCTCTTAAATCGTTTATAGAATATGCTGTTAACATCTAATCCATATGAACTTTTTTGTCAAATGAAACATCGATTATTGAGTTAACTATTTCATTGATCAGTCTAATGCGTAACTAGGTTATTCAAGTGAATTAGGTCAAACATCATTATACACCCTAGAATAACGTTGATGGTAAGATGCCCTAGAAGTCGCTGAACTCATTCGGGCCCACAGGTAGCTATACTCTAATTTGACCATTGAACTAGACTTATGAAATAATCTACCTGTGTATCACTTGTGAAAAATAAATTGTTGAAGTTGTTTAAATTGTTTGTCGGTATGGCGAAATGAGCGTTCGGTGGAGTATCTTCAAAGCTTCTTCAGGAAATTCAATTTCCGTTTTATGGAGGATTCTAATGGATTTTGATAACTTAGTCCTAATTTGAGCAATGTGCTCTTCGAAGATCAGATGTTTATCGATTATGATGACTAGGAACATACATGAGTTGGTCCTTCGATATCACCTTTGCCAAATTTTATGCGTGGAAGAGATATCTGTTTCTTACTTGAAAATAAAATAGGTTCTGTCTCAACGATATCAAAGGCTTATTTTATTAGGTTTAAGCCATATTGAAACCTTTTGGAGGTAGTTATTAATATTCTTCGAAATTAGAGCGGGATTTTGATGAGGTCGGATCGTAAAAAGCGTACTGTCACCGGGAGTATGTATAAATTAACAAAATAATGTAGATTAAATGAAAAACGTTGATAAAGATTAGAAATGGGAGAGGCCCAAGGACAGAACCTAGTGGAACTGTTTGGCTTACTGTCTGTAGTTCCTATTCTTCATCGTCAATGACTACGCACGGCTTCCGATGGTATGATCTGAACCAGTCATGAGCAACTCTTCTCATATCATAACAGGGGATCTTTGAGAGTAAAATGTCATTGTACACACAAGCGAATTTTTTTCTAAAAACAAGAAATAACGAGAAAATTTGCTTTCATTCGTCTATATTGGAGTATTGATATTTAATATAATTAATATTTGATACGGCCCGGCGATGGTGTATTTTTTAGAGCAAACACCGCATTGTTCATCATAGGGGACAGATTTTTGTTCAAAATGGGAATTACTTTATGCAAATTTACAATTTTCATGGACATTTTGCTGATAATTGGTAACACAGAGATAGGTTTTTAATTGTTTAAGAAAGTTTTATCAAAACTTTTAAAAATAGGGTTACTCAAGCAACTTTGAGGGAGTTCGGGAAAGTACATAGGAGAAGAGACTGATTAATAATATTAGACATGAGCTGGGTTATGGCATCAGCTATAAGTTTATGGACTTTAAATAGAAAACGTTTTTAATCCAGTTAATTTATTTTTCCGGCTGTTTATGCACGCTGTTACATCAGAAAAGTTGTAGGCTTAAAAAAAAAGAGTTGTGTTCACGAACATGATCCAAATATTCCAAGAGATCAGTTACCTCACTAGGAATACCATCAGCTACATTTTTGGCTCACGCATGCCCGTTTTTGCCTCGCCCTACCCTCAACCTTGTTTAATCGTTATCAACCATTCATTGTAATTTGTTCAACTTTAGTTAAACATCACTTAATTTATAATACAGTTTAACTATGCTGCAAATGCATGTAATATAAAAAATTATTGACTAAAAAACTAATTCAATTTAATACAAAAATTTCAGCCTAATTTAGTGCAAGGTCAGAGAGACGGACGGCTCTTTATTTTTTTAACTGCCTGTTTCCAGGAGGAAAATGACGAAAATTTTTATTGAAACGGCAAGCTTTATACCCTTAATGTAAATATTAAAACGGATACTGATCTGAAAGGTTGAATATTGTCCTTGACATTTGAAATGACTCAAGATGAAGTCGCCACACTCACCGTTGCACAGATGTGTAACACACGTACTCAGTTGACACTAACAAAACAATCCCTGTTATTCTCTGAGGCCGCTTTAACGGACCCACAGCCCTCAGGTATAGGACTGCTCAAGTGCTCCCCACCCAGGTGTCCACCGAAATGTTCAGACTTCGGAAGGCCCGCGGCATTCCTCCGCGGGAACATGTGTATTTTATAAGTATCTCTATTACCTTGACCCCTTAGTGTCGTTGCAGTCCTCAATTTAGAACTGAATTTTCATTATTCAAATTTTCATGTTCATTTAGGTCTACGAAGTCTGTCCTAAAGGAAGCATCCCCACGCTTTACCTCTTCAGCCACCCCAACGTATGATTCCTTACATCACGTTACGACTCTCATTCCATCTACTCCACCTGCATGCAACCCTTCAGTTCCTTTCTGATCGTAGCTGTTAGTATAAAGCATAAAATTATTCTTGTCTTCCAATAAAAATTATCCGATGTTCAATTTTTAAAAACTTTATTTCGCTTATTTTGTATGTGCCACGACAATGTCTTTCATCCCAATGAAACATTTTTTCGCGCCAGAATCGTGCCCTCCAAATTACTTCCAATGTGAGACGAGCGGACTTTGCACTCACGAGTCAAACGTATGCAACGGGTACGACAACTGTGACGACCGCAGCGACGAACACAACTGCACAGCAAGTTGGTATTTCCTGATATGCATTTGTTCAATACATTTGCACTTGAAATATCGAGTGAAGGTACCCATTTTCTCACAAAAGTGGCCAACATTTTTCATCAATACATTTTGTTGCTTGAATTCAAAGAAAACGTCTCAAACCAACAGCAAATTCCTTTCATACACGGTTTGCTCTAATATCTGCATAAAATTGAGCATCAGTAGCTTACGCATTTCACAGTCTAACTGGAAGCAACACAACTTTTGTATTGCTCATATTTTGTCGCGGAACTTGAATGATGACACCGTGAGTCAGGTGGGATGAGTTAGCAACATCGACTGACTGTAGAAATTTGCTGTTGTCATAGCAATAAATTTCGAGAAATTTTCGTTTTTACCTCGTACTTGGAAATATTGAGCAATGGTGTGCATTGAAGTTATTGTAATTATTTACGAAATACCTCTGGATCTGTAGGTGGGTCCATTCTTTGAGAATTTTGACTATCGTGTGCGTCAAACTGTTGTTCAGTGAAGTCTAGGTACATGTGGTGCATCACGTTTAACCACATGTTCAAACGATAGGGGAAATCGAGCGCATGTTCTCGTTTCATGAGGAGGAAAATTGTTGCTAGCTACAATATGTCAGCTTTATGAAAACATGTGAAGTAAATTCATAACCAAACCCAAGCATTTAAGGCCTAAATTATTCTACGTGTTTTTAACAGCGGTACGTGGGATGTACGCCCCAATTTCAATGTTTCTGTGCAGGTCATGCTATACGTAATGCATTTGAGAATTCTACGTACCCAGAAACGGGAACACTTAAGAATATGGGTAAAACAGTTGGCCAAACAAAAGGACTGGCATTGGTACCCTGAAATTATGGGGCGTGTTGTGTTCGATGGAGTAAGATCGGGACAAAATTGAGAAATGTCACCATTGTTGTACTATTTAGACAGATTTTATTTGAGGAACGGAGAGCGCGGGGAGCGCAAAGCTCGCAAATTTGCGTGCCTAATTAGAATGGGGGTCTGTTTTTGTTCAGGATCATCATTCATCAGTTCACTGCTATTTTGTTTTCAGCTAGCTATATATTCTTCTTTAACTTTGATCCTGTTTCAGGACCTTCCTCCTTAACTTAACTTTTATGCGCACATCTTGTGAAGGAACACACCTTGTCCATGGGTTCTGCGTACTCTCAACTCTATACTGAATGGTGACTTCAACCTTCCCGTCATTGAATACTATTGTTGAGGTGAGGAGGGTCAATACCAACTTAAAATCTAACCATAAATCAGAGAAGTTAATACATCTTGAGATAAAATTTCCCTACACCAGGAACGTGCCGTTCAAGTTACTTCCAGTGTGAGACGAGCGGACTTTGCATTTACGAGTCAAACATATGCGACGGGTACGACAACTGCGGCGACCTGAGCGACGAACGCAACTGCACAGCAAGTGAGTGTATATATGTGCAACTAAATTATTGTTATTACTTCTCTCAGCGCACATTGCGCGTGAGTGCCCTGTACGCTCAAACAGATCGTCATAGTTTACACTTCAACAATGATTTAGTTTAGAGGTTTAGTTTCGATGAAGTCCTACTCTAATGCGAACATGTTGCTGAAGCATAATTTTGTTATGTTCCAAAGGTGCAGCTTAATGTTCAATTTGAAGTGTTTGATACTTCGATATAAGGTAATAAATATTTTTAAATATTCATTTTAGTCTATTATAAAGATAGCAAAAGATTAAATACAGAGTAAAATTTCTAAATGAGGATACTGAGAGGAACAGAGATTCTTGGGCATTTCAATTTGCGAATTAAAATTCTCCCCAGTAATTCAAGATTCTACCGATCTCAGGATGACAAAACACTAAAGCCTTCGACATGAATAGGAGGTGCAATACTGTGAGCATGATCACGAACTTTACTGTAGGGAGAGCGTGTCATCACACTATCGGTACGAGCAGATACTCCACTGTGTTGGGCTGGCGTGAAGTGAAGAGGCGAGTGGTTGCGCTGCAATATATACCACTGCACAAGCTGCGTTTATAATTACATACGACACTGCTTTATAATTACATCCGCAATTCTATTTTCACCCATTAAATGCTCCCGATACAAGTAATTTACTTACTTCTAATGATTTTAAATCTCCGATGACAATTTGTCTACCTTACTTAACTCTACTTTGGCAATTCTTTAATTGAGATTTATTTTGTTAATAATACTCGATGGCGAACAAAAATATTCATCATGTATATGAAATTTTCCTATTTAAAATGGTTGTAACGATAAACACTGAGCACCTCCTTGCACGTTTGTAATTTAGCGTTGCTGCTCCCCACTAAATTGTTGAAGAGAGCACAAATTGGCCTTAACATTCACAGTATCTCAAAACCTTGTTGAGAATAATTCCTTACATTGCCTTTCTGACAGTGAGTACATTTTCTGTGGGTGGAGTCTCAAAATGAACAAACTCGTGTTGTACGTAACCTGCCACGTGGTGCGAGCGAATGCGCTAGGTGGTGCAATGTGGGTGCACCAGAAGATGCATTTTAATTTAGAAGCGAAGACACCAATATGGGAGCGGTGACTTCAGCGATGAATACGACTGTAGCTCAGGAAATTCCTGTTCAAGTTAAAGTGTGAGGGCGGCTGACAACTCACGTGACGCACCAAGGTGGCGAAGGGAAACCCATCATGACCAGATGGATCTTTGACATGTATTCAAATTGAAATAGTTTGATTAGTAAAAAAACATCCGCATTAAAAATATACAATATTGGCATAACAGACTGACTTGTTAAACGGAGTGTGGTATAGAATTTCTGGGTTTACGAATATTTCTGTCTAAAATTCCTGTCAAAAATTCATCGAGATTTTCCGTAAATTTTAACAAATTCGTCGTTATCCACAAAATATGTACGAAGAAAGCAGTGAAAATTTTCAAAATAGTTTGAACGCCCAACTTTTTTCAGCTCTTTCACCAACGTACGCGAGCTCACAGTTCTCGTGCGAGAACAGCGGCCGCTGTATCCCGGAGTCGTGGGTGTGTGACGGCGACAACGACTGCGGCGACCTCAGCGACGAGCTCGACTGCACAGCAAGTTGGTGTTTGCATGTCACATCCACGTCAGGTGTATCGTCTGTAGTTGCCAGTCTGACTGAAATAGAATGTCATATTTCACACTTTCTTACATTTCTACTGATATAACCCAAAAGTAAGTCATCAAGATATGACTTCTGGTTAAATGATCATTTCATCTCACATGCAGGCATGGTGTACCAAATTTTTCTTATATTTAGCAAAGGAAATTAGCTAATTCGTTTGAATGTTCATAAAATATGGGTGGAACATATTAATTTCATTTACAACTGCATTATCATTCGAGTCTCTAGGTAAGCTTCTATAAACATTGAGCTCTAGTGTCCATGGTGATGTGACCGAAACTGTTGTGCAGCTCTGATTGTGTTGAGGAGCAGGAATGATGACAACGGGACTCAAAAGTGTCACCGAGGCAACATTTACTGACTACAGAAATTTTATGTTAGTACATATTCACAATGAATGAATGCAGTGAATGCCGCTAGCAAATTTTACAGAAACGTGAATTCCGAACACGGTGAATGACGAAAACAATGAAAAGATTTGTAAAAATCAAATTGTTATTTTTTCATGACTTACACTCCTGAGTAAAGAGGGCATAAGACGGGCTAGCAGTGCATGAACTAGTGCTTGTGTTTGTCAAATACGTAGGAATAACTTTTCACCAAAGTTAAGAATGGCCGTCAGATGTTCTACTCCTTCCAATTTTCTTTGATTCCGAACCTGACTCTGTATAAAATGATTTTTCTAAACTATCCATCTGAGGTTGTTAAATCTCTTTTGCAGAATTAAATCCATGTACATGAGTTGCCTAGATGCAGACTCACACAACATCAATTTACCTGTAGATGTAGTAATAGCCATTTTTTAGAGAAAATATTTTTGTTACTGTTAACAGCATGCTCCGTTCCATGAGGACGAGATTCGAAGAAATTAATATGTCTACCTCCAAGGGATTCATATGTAACAGTTAATTGTCGAATCAACAAGAGCACGAGAGGCTTGT
The DNA here is from genome assembly GCA_014220935.1 of Platorchestia sp. MABIK. Classification (NCBI taxonomy): domain Eukaryota; kingdom Metazoa; phylum Arthropoda; class Malacostraca; order Amphipoda; family Talitridae; genus Platorchestia; species Platorchestia sp. MABIK. The sequence continues at coordinate 8,603 of JACJUY010007824.1, forward strand.
CTATGCATGCTGCTCTTTCTCTTATAGTGCTAATATTTTTTAAACAATTCCGATGATAAATATTAACACACGAATCAACCTCATTTTTAGACTTGGTTTTACATAAGGTATTTTGATGGGATTTTTAAATTTTTTCGTATTGAAAAATATTGCGAACAGCGACTTCAGACCTGTAATGGGTGTCGTCAGAATTTTTAATTCATGTAGTGGGATGACGGTCGAATTTACTATTTTTCGAGTGAAAGTTAAAAAACATTTTAAAAATACTTAGGTTGGCCACACAATAATACGGGATTCGGTGCTAATTCAATATAGTAATATTCTCGGTAAAAAGAGAATCTCCGCAATTTTCAAATTAATATCAACGTGTGTTCCATCACCTGCTGAAATGAATTATTTTCACGGGTATGCCACAGCTCACAATTCTTTCCAACTAATTTTTTGCAAAATTAAAATATTTTTACTGGAGCTAAAAAAGCTAAAATTCCTGCTGCTCCACATGTACAGTTATTTCTCTACTTAATTTTTTTAGTAGGCCGTACAGTGAATGGGATTAAAACCGTTTTTTTCTACGTTGAAAAAAACAACACTCCATGTAAATGAAACTTTGCATATTCTTTAAAAATTATTTGACCATCTGTAAGCTTCTAACGTTTTTTTGGAGCACTAAATTATAATTAATGATTATGCTTCCAGCAAAGATAATTCCAATATTTTAGATTTATACCGCAACTCATCTGCTCTCCGAATGTTGTTATCTTTGTACATTTTTCGAAATCGTAAGAAATTGAAGAAATGAAATTTAGTTGTACAATTTTCAATTATTTGGTGGCGAATTTTTTTCCTCTCCTTCTTTTTCCATTCAATTTTGATATCTTTTTTCATTGTTTTCGCCTCATTCATGATATAAATTCTTGTTTTAGTTTTTGTGACTTAAGTTTTTCTTTCATCCTCAAAGTTACATTTCCTAGAAAACAACCTTCATCAATCAGAATCACGCAGGTTATACTCAAATAATTAAATTAGCGTTCTATGATGAAGATAAAGTAACGGAAGATTGAATGCGTGAGAAAAACAAAGTTTTTCTTTGTTGATATTACTTTGATCACATTTCCTTCTGTCGCTTCATCACGATCTAAACTGCTTTCGTGTCTGATGTTTGCCAACACCTCTTCGTGCAATATTACTCTTAAGCTTTTTACTTAACGAATTTCACCTCAGAGCAGATGAATAAATTCATAAGAAAATATTTTCTGGTTCCTAATGAATCGTTTTCTCACTCCAGGAACGTGCCACTCGTATCAGTTCCAATGTGAGTCCAGCGGAGTTTGCATTCACGAGTCAAACGTTTGCGACGGCTACCCCAAATGCGGCGATCTCAGCGATGAACGCAACTGCACAGCAAGTTAGTGTATATTTGTGTTCCCTTGTCACATTTAAGACTGAAATACCACGTGTAGGAGGCCTGCGAACTTAAATTCGCTGCTGCGGTTTTTATTTCCTAAAATTGTTTACCGATTCAAAACAATGGAAAATATTGACATTGAAAACATAAACAGGAATGAAGTCCTTATCTGGTACTCAGGCAGTGCTAGAGCGATATTTTTAAAGTTTCATGCGCACATTTGTTGATTCATTAAAATGTTCGTAAAATTTGGTTGGTCTCAAACCCTAACTTTTCCAGCTATAGTTTTCAAAATCAGGAACCAACTACCACAAAACATCGTTTCCGATGGCCCAATGAATTCGTCCAAAAATCGTCTCAACCAGCATTGGGTGAAAGATTTCCTGATATTATAAAGCGCATAATGGACTTGAATTGCAGATAAGTATTGAAACCTATATTCGGTATTTTCTTAATGAAAAACTTCGATGTTAGATGAATTTTAAATAGTGGCGTTATTTTGAGTCACCACAATCACCTCATTCAGATTCACTTCGGTACATTTGGCTATGATTCAACAACTCAGGAGCCGCGCTGACATTGCAGTAAACGATGCAGAGCTTTTCAATTCAATGAAGTATTATATAGGACAAAGTAGGCTCACCTGAGGGGCTTCGCATCATGTACTTAGTTTATGAACGAGGAATCGATTTTGAGTGCCAGTAACAAAGCACCGATCTCTGAGCTTGTTTGAGATGCGTAATGGTTCGGACTAAAACATGATGCATCTCAATGAAGCGTTTTCTCACTCCGGGGTCGTGCCCTCCAAATGGTTTCCAAAGTTGGATGAGGGGAGTTAGCATTCACGAGTCAATCATATGCGACGGGCACGATCGACGACTGTTACGACTGCAGAGACGAACACAACTGCACAGCAAATTGGTATTTACTGAAATGCGATTTTCACCGCATTTGAAAGTAAAATATCGAGTGTAGGCACCTACCTCACTCACATAAGTGGCCATAATTATACATCAATATATATGTTTGCTTGAATTCAGAGAGAACGTCTCAACCTTAAATCCCTACAAAGTGAAGTGTTCAAGTTCACTGGCATTGATGGATATTTTTTCAATGCTGTTTCTCATAACTGCAATGTGAACCCATTATGCGTATCTGATATACAGTTAAATTAAAGAAAATTTAATATTCAGTTTGCTCTATTGCTTGCGAGAAATTGAGAATCTGTAGCTTACGTATTCTGATGGAAATAAAGCCAACTGAAAATAACGCAACCATTGTCATGCAATTTTCTTGTCTGACACAGGGATTCAGGTGGGACGACTTAGCAACTTTGACTGACTAGAAATTTGCTGTTGTCTTAGTATCGAATGAATGCAGCGAATGCAGGCAATAAATTTCGAAAGATTTTCATTTTTCCCCTCGTACTTGGAAATATTGAGCAATGGTGTACATTGGAGTTACCTTAATAGGTTATGAAATGCCTTACACCCCAGTAGGTGTGTGCGCACTCAGAATTTTGACTCACTTGTGTGCGTCAAACGGTTATTCAGTGAAGTCTGGGCACATGTGGTGCATCACGTTTGACCACTAGTTCAAACGATAGGGGAAAGTCAACACATGTTCTCGTTTCATTTGGGGGGATTGCTGGGAAAAAATGGAAAGTCCTTGAAATTTGAGAGAGCAATATATTGTTAATTCGATGCTAAAATTCAAAGTGGTTGCAGTTTGTCTTCCACTTCAGAAACATGGTCAGTCATTCTTTAGATTTTCAGGCGAGTCTGAGAAAGTGGAAGATTTACGTGAAATAGTGGTGGTTTGAGGCCAAGTATTTCATCGTTGCCGCTCGTGTGTGTGTGTCGTATTGGCCTATGACACACAAAAGTGCGTCACAATACCTCGAGAATCGTTAGGACACACTCTCTTGAGGGATAATTTATGCTAATGAACGAACAAAAACGTGTCAGTTTTGGAACAAAATTTTTCTGTGTGGGTGTGACAGTTTGTGCGCAATCTACAATGAGTCTGGGGTTTGAAAACGAGTAAAGGTTATTTATTTCGAAACTAGAGAATTTAAGACACTAATCAATTTCAAAGTGCTGTGTATAGCGTGCATGGGAGATAAGTGCCAATTTCAATGTCTTTGTGCACGTCATGCTATACTTTGAGAATTTAAGAATTGTAAGAGCACCGAAACGGGAACATTCAAGAATAATGCTAAAACATAGGGTCATACAAAAGGACTGACATTGGTACCCTGGAGTTAAGGAGGGGGTGGTGTCCGATCGCGTTGGATTGGTCCAGTGTTGAGTAATGTCACCATTATTGTTCCATTTAGACAGGTTTGATTTATGGAATGAGGAGTGTTACCCATATATGAGTGCTTATTTAGAATCTGTATGTTCAGGACCATCATTTATCTGTTCACTGCTGTCTAATTTTTTTGCACGCAATATATTCTTCTCTAGCGTTGATCTTGTTTTAGAACCATCCTCCTCAACTTCACTTTTCTGCACACGGGAACTTGTGTAGGAGCACGCTCTGTCCAAAGGTTTCGCCTACCCTCAACTCCACCCTGAACAGTGGCTTCGACTTTCCTATCTTTGAATACTTTTGTTGAGGCTAGGAAGGTCAATACTAACTTATGATCTAACAAAAAATCAGAGTAATTTATCGATCATGAAATAAAATATCCCTACCCCAGGAACGTGCCCTTCATATTACTTCCAGTGTGAGATGAGCGGAGTTTGCATTTCTGGGTCAAACGTATGCAACGGGTACGACAACTGCGGCGACCTGAGCGACGAACGCAACTGCACAGCAAGTGAGTGTATACAGGGTGTTGATGGAACTCTTGGTACAAACTTCGGCTACTAGTAGAAAATACAAATTTAAACACTTTTCGTCAGTGAAAAAATATCGAAAAACGCTTAGTTTTTTAATTATTGGGCTAAGAAGTAGTTTTTAATGCTACGCTACAAGAACACAACAGCGATTTCGCAACAGACAGGAATAAGGGCAATATTGGGAATTAGAATCAACAAGTGTTGGCAGAATCGAACATGTTTTATTTACAGTTTAAAACATTAATTCACAGATTCAGGAAATTTCTAGGAATTCCTAGTCAACGTTAGCGACCCCTGGTGAGAAGCGTATGTGTATCTTGTGTCAGTTAGCACCGTGGCACTGAAGTGGTAAGATGTATCGCCTTAAAAATGCACGAATGGCCGACATGCATTTCACTTTTGGTGCTGCTAATGGTAATGCAAGACGTGCCGCGAGAATCTATCACGAACGTTACCCTAATCAAGAAGTCCCTGATCATCGATTTGTCACTGCATTGCACCGAAGATTGACGGAAACCGGCAGTTTTAGTGTAAACAGAGTAGACGTTGGTTGCCCAATAAATTATCATCGAGAGCAAGTGTTGGAACATTTTCGTAGAAACCCGCGTACGAGCACCCGTGCTGCAGCAGCATCTTTGGGTATTCGCGACCATAGGACAGTGGCATGAATTGAACCGGAAAAATCATCATCCGTAACACTTTCAGAGAGTGCAGGGTCTCCTTCCCGTTGATTATGGTCCTCGTGAGCGATTCGCGCAGTGGTTTTTAGATCGGGGGTAGAAGATGCTAATTTTGCAAAGTGTGTGTTGTTTACGGATGAAGCAACCTTCAGCCGAGATGGAATTTTTGATTATCATAACTTTCACTCATGGCAGCAGAACAACCCTCATGTCATCCATGAACGTCATCACCAACATCGCTACACTGTCAATGTTTGGGCAGGTATCTTGCACAATCAACTCATTGGACCATACATTCTGCCAGAGCGTCTTACTGGAGTTGTGTACAAAATCTTGCTTGAAGAAGTCCTTCCTGGTTTATGGAAAATGTGCCATTAGGTATTCGTAGACGACTTTGGTTTCAACACGATGGAGCTCCGGCACATTATGCTCTAAATGTGCGACGGTTTCTTGACCAACAATTTCCAAATCGATGGATTGGTCGTGGTGGTGCTGTGTCCCTGGCCACCGTGATCGCCTGATTTGACTCCGTTAGATTTTTTCTTATGGGGGCACTTGAAATCTCTGATTTATGCGACACCTGTGGAGTCGGAAAAAGACCTTGTCGCTCGAATTGCAGTCGCTGCTGGAGATATCGCTGACAACCCAGGAATGTTTGGCAACGTACGTAACTCGCTTCGACGAAGATGTCATGCGTGTATCGATGTTAATGGTTGAAATTTTGAACACCTACTTTGATGCGTTACTTTCTATTATTTATTAAAGTACCTCATGTTATTTAACGTTTTCCATTACCCTCGTGTGTTAGGATAAAAAGGAAAACCAACGTGGCCAAGAATATCATGATAAAAAACAAACGTTTCGGATTACAAAAAATCCATCTTCACTGTTCTGAAATACAATAAATTGAAGTATTAAAACATTGTAACTAAAAATCTTCTGAATAAACCGGATGTAAGATAATAATATTAAAAAGACATGATAAAACAAAAACTATACAAAATGTTAACAAACAATGGAAAGTTTCACCGCCGTATCACATTCGTTTATTGACGGACGGTTTTTAAAAATGTATATCGACTCTAAAATGCGGAGATCGGATAAATTTGATGTTGAATCCAAAATTATAAAATTTATATTTTTGAAAATATGGTCTTTCTTCAAACAATGTTCTCTTATTGATGAGTTGGATGGTTTGGTCAGGTTACAACCGGTGCGAAAGGAGACTCCCCTGTGTTGTGCACACCTCACAAACAATTGGAGCCCAGTGCTACCAATGTAAGAGCGCTCGCAGCGGTCACACGTATTTTGATATACAACTGAGGTGCGCAACCTCGTGTGTTATTATTGAACATTAGTGCATGTGGTTAAAAAACTAGGATCGCCGTGAGTTCTTGAAGCGCAGCATTAAAAACTGCTAAGATCAATAATTAAAAAACTAAGCGTTTTTCGATATTTTTTCACCGATGAAAAAGTGTTTAAATTTGTATTTTCTACTAGTAACCGAAGTTTGTACCAAGAATTCCACCAACACCCTGTATATGTGCAAATTCATTCTTGTTATTACTTCCCTTCACGCACATGGTGCGTGAGTGCCCTGTACACTCTAACAGGTGCTCATTGTTTACACTTCAACAATGTTTTGTCGATTCAGCGTAATGAAACGTCATGACCATTGATGTTTAGCTCACATGAAATCCTTCTCTATTGCGAACATGTTGCTGAAGCATATTTTTGTTGTTACGCATGCGCAGCTTAATAATCAATTTGAAGTGTTTGATACTTTGATAAAAGGTCATAAATATTTGAAAACTTTTCTTTTAGTTTGTTTTAAAGATAGTCAGCGACAGATAAAACATGTAATAAAAAGTCTAACTTACGGGAACGGTTCGGGGTAAAAAAAAGTCTGTACGTCCTGAGTGGGTTTGTCTGAGATATCTTCCGTAGGCGTAAATTGTTACGAAAATTTTTTATTTGTGCGTTTTTGTCGTAACTATACATGAAAATGATTATTTTTAGATAACATGAAAAAACATGGGTTGCGGAAAATCCTTCTTCTCCTACAATTTAGAACTCACAGAACTAGAAACATATTTTCTAGATAGCTAATTGCCTTGTCTAGAGATCCGGTGCAAAAGTTTTTCGATCATTTGATTTTTTTAATTTTGAGAATTTTTTTCCTAAAAACTGACCTCTTTTTCACTTCTTCGAAATATTTTGCTTTTCATTTTCAACATGAATTTAAATTATAAAAACTTTTGAACCGGATCTATAGATCTTTTCAATCGCTATTGATTGATATACTTGACATTCCTGTACCTTGAAAACTGTGGGAGAAGAAGCTTTTCAAAGATCAAAAAGGTGAGTTTTCAGGGGAACCATTTTTTCTACAATTCGTTTTTTCTTTCTTTCCTAATATTTTTATTGAGTCTTCTTTCGAAATAAACTCCACTGCTTTTGTAGCTCTATTTAAGTTCTATCGGTTGATATATCAGCAATTCCTGTAACTTTAAAACTGTGGAGGAAAGATCCAAATCAAAAGTCAATGAATGCATATTTAAGAAAAGCGTTGTTTTTAGAATTTTTTTTCTTCATAACAAACTAATTTTTTTTAAATCAACTCGATTGGTTTGTAGCTCTCTTTTTGAGCCCTTTCGATTGATAAATTGCTATTCCTGTAGCTTCAATACTCCGGGAGGCGATTATATGTTTACACAGCAAGCAAATTAGCTGACGACTCAGCAGCCAGGCTCGAAACAAATACTCAGTTACACCATCATAGTTTATCACTGAGTAATAGAATATTTCGTTTGAATACAAAAGCATTTCAAGAAAGGCTATGTATGAACTCTCTTGCTATTCCCGTAAAGGAACACTGAAAACTGACTCGTATTAAGGGGGGAAGGAGGAGGTCACCCATCCATTGGCGCGTCCTAAAGTCACGCTAGTGCGCGTCTTCCACCCCACCTAGTAGACGAACCAATGGACCTACTTGAGAGCTAATTACATCTTTGGATTCTGTAAGAAAAATTCTCTATAAGACGAGTTTATAAACCGAAAACCTACCATTATTCGGAAGTTGACCCGAACCGTGTCCTTAAGATATTGAGAGGAACAGATAATCTTGAGCATTACAAATTGTGAATTAAAATTCTTTCCAGTAATTCAAGAATTAACGATCTCAGGATGACAAAACGCTAAAACCTTCGGCATGAATAGGAAGCGCAGTACTGTAAGCATGATCACGAATTTACTGTAATGCCATCACACTGTCGGTATGAACAGATACTCTACTGAATTGGGCTGGCGAGAAGTGAAGAGGCGAGTGGTTGCGCTGCAATCTGTACCACTGCACTAGCTACGTTTATAATTGCATACAACACTGTTTCCCCGATAAATTAATCCTACCTGAATGGCCAAAATTGCTTTTAATATGGAAGCGAGTGGAGAAAATAATGACAATTTAATTTGACAATTCAATTTGGTGACCCGAAACCTATTTTAAATTTTAATGAAATTAATACGATTTTAACAAGCATTCATACATGACACAGAAGAATCAAAACCTTGTCAAGGACTGAAGGAACAATAGGTTCTTGTAGCAAAATTCGTATATTTTTCTTCAGTAAACGTTTTCATATAGGGACAGGGGGTTGAAAATTTTAAAACAAGAAAGGTATAGAGTTCATAGTTTTGTCTTTGTGAAGAAAATGTTGAGCATTAATGTATGGAGTTTTTAATTGTAAACATTTTTTGTACACCGTAATAAAAAAAGGGACGATCACGTTGGCAATTTTGTCTACATGAAGGCAAGAGGGCAAGAGATAATTGTGACTGGAATAACATATCGTTGACCAAAATATATTCAGATATTGTGTGGGCTTGCGATGAAATCCTCTGTGTATAGGAATAATCAAGCATGTCTGATAAATTTCGAAAAAATGGTTGAGTTTCTGCAAAAAAATTTACAAATGCGTTTTTATAATGAAACTGTAAAAGCTCACCTTAAATTATTTTACGACATTAAACATATTAGAAATCGTCATGTTAGAAGCGCTTCTGAAGTTAGTGCGTGCATTCATTAAACCACTAATTCGAACTCAAGAATTATTTACACGAGTTGTCGAAGCACCTCACTCTCTTTTGTTTCCATTTTGTGCATTACCTCCGATATCTTAGGTCCTGTATGATGAAAAGGAGGGGGAGGATGATCACAACTGATCAATTCATTTTACATACTCAATTGGAGAAGAATAGAAATGGGTTTTGCTGCAACTTGAGAGGAAGAGAGTGAAGTACAACCTTATTAACTGGGAGGATTTCTCTTGTAACGTTCGCTCAGTTTCTAAAAACTGAACCTTGCAAAATGAACACAATTTCTTTGTGAAACAATTTATTCCTAAAAACAATATTGGGTGTCCATCCTACGATAGTAATACAATCATTTTTCTAATTCGTGATTCAAATGAAATGAGGGACATCCAACATTCAGCCTGTTTAGCAATTCACTACGCAGAGTAACCTTCAATCAATGAGATAAAATTTGAACTCTTCCTTGCAAAAGCGCACGATCTGGACAATCAATGCATAATTGAAAGAGAACCCATGGCAAAATGTTGAATGGGGAATGACTGCAAGAAAGGAGTTGAATTAGGGTTTTCTGATGAAGATCCAATGATGTAAAATTAAATGAGAGCAAAATCGTGGTGCAAAAAATAAAGATTAGCATTCCACTGAAAACTATTTTGCGCATCAATTTTTCAATCACTTTGTCGTAACCAAAATTATGTTTGAGTCCAATGATTTTTACGAGCAATTCTTTGTAGGATAATGCTTTTAAATGTATTCCTATTTTCGCAACACAACCGCCAAGTAAATCGTTACCAGAATCTTTCCTAGCTCTTAATAAAGTATTTACAATTTCCAGGAACGTGCCTCCCATATCAGTTCCAATGTGAGGACAGCGGAATTTGCATTATCAAGGCGAGGGTATGCGACGGGTACGGCAACTGCGACGACCTCAGCGACGAACACAACTGCACAGCAAGTTGGTGACAACATGAGTTTCTTGGTCACGTGTAGGACTGTTATATGATGCGCAGGTAGGCATCTCTCTCCCTGGTAAATTGACATTGGAACACCCATTCACATTTGAATTTCTCATTCTCATCGAAGGGAATGGTGAATTTTTTACGTGTCATCGACACTGATTTTTTCTGGAATATTTCTGTAATTTTTTTTTTTTTAATCCTAAAGTCCATCTAGTACTATAGTCCTGCTCCAATGTTTGCAAGAAATTAATGATGATCAAGCGAGTCAGAGGAAATGACAATGCAACATTGGTCGACCACAGAAACTTGTAGGTGTATGTGTGTGTGTGTGTGTGTGCAGCGTTAGCGTTCGGGGAAAATGCAGGATGAATTTATTAACAGATAAAGTTTTTGAGCCAAAATCAATCGCTTTGAGGCTAATTGTAACGTTCATTGAAGAGATTTAGAACGCTTTCTATGTTCCCATGTAGCTTGTGCGAAGTTAAATTCATTTGATAATTCTAGGTGATTGACAAAGGCAAAAATCAGAAAGAGGACTCAAAAACAAAGTTTGATATAAAGATTCGCATTATGGATCAAAAATTAAGATTTAGAGACTGGCGGCAAGGAATTGGACGATGGAACGGGTCGAATTGTGACCGGGCTGTGTGATGTCCTGACTAGTGCTACTTCTTTTCTTTAACAGGTATTGCAGTTATTAAAATTACTCAAAAAGATCGGTTTCCAAAGTTCAAGTTCTGTGTTCAACTTATATTGGTTATAGAAGTGTTCTAAGTGAAAAGAAATTGTGATGAAAGATTGAATGAGTGTGGATGGCAGAAGAACACGATATGAATACACATGGAAATTTTGTGTGCGCTTTGCTTGAAAATTCTTGTACCCTTTCGTCGTGAAGTAAATGATGGTCGTGCTGAAAGAAGTAGGCAAATAGTTTAAATGTTCATAAATTCTTAATACTTCTTGCTTCATCAAACCTATTCTTCCAACAAGTAAATTCCTTCATTATTAATGGCTGCTTTAAAACAGAACATTTCCTAAAACCAGGAACTTGCTTTTCTCATCAGTTCCTACGTGGAAGCACCGGAGTTTGCAGTTAGAGTTAGCGAATGGTGTGCTGTGCCGTATGATTGGGACAGCCTTGTGTGATGCTCCTATTATTGTTCCCTGTGTACAGGCATCGATGAGACAAGAGGCGATCTTACGGAAGTTGTGATGATGTTATTTGAGTTGCTGGTTTTGCGCATGTTCTTTTTTGATGGTGTCACTCAAACTTATGATTTTGAGCAGAAATTACCTTAAGTTACGCGTGCAAAACATCCGTGAATAACATGGAAAACATGTGTTCCACTTGTGTGATGTGTAAAATTAGATTGACAAGCAAATTATAATTTATAATTTAAATTGTCTATTGCATGGTATTGAAAAAGTGTTCTGGGGTTATTGTGAGTGAATGCTTGAGCAATGGAAGGAAGAAAGAAAAAACACCTTTGTGAATTCGCGTGCAAACTACTTAGCCCGTAAATTTTAGTACATTTTTATCGTACTGTAAATGATGTGGCTATTTATCATCCTATTCAATAAATGGTACTTCATAATAACTGAGGAATTCTTTCAAGAGTTTTTCCTACTTCAAAGTAAAAATTGTTCTCTCACCAGGAGCGTGCCTCTCGAATCAGTTCCAGTGTGAGACCAGTGGAGTTTGCATTGGCGAGTATGACGTATGCGACGGGTACGACGACTGCGACGACCGCAGTGATGAACGCAACTGCACAGCAAGTTGGTGTTTGCTGAAATTGCAGGCTCGGACCTGTTCATATGATGTGTTCATGCTCAGGTTTCTAGTGAATCTTGGGGATGGAACTAATGAGTTCAAGAGGAGGAAGAGGAAAAGTGTGTGTTCGCCGAATACGCCGTTTCAATTAGTCATAGAAAAAAGAATTTGCAGCCTTCACAGCGTTTGATTATTTTCATGCAATAATTGATATGTGTATTTGATCTGAAATTTTTGGGTACTTGAGGACTTCAAGGGTAATCTTAGTATTTACTGTTATTTCATGTCGATGAAAGTGCTATTGGCTGATTAAGATATGTGGTCAGTGACTAATTATCTCAACTTGGTTTGAGATTGGGTAGTGTGAGACATTAATAATTGTCTTTGCGGTGATTTGCTTGTCAGTAAGACACATGTTGATCCATAAATGTCTCTTGATTGATGTTCTGCTCTAGAGGCTAATATTATTCTGACCAGATTTTAATTTGGATCGTGTGTTATTTTTGTCTGGTATTTAGTGATACTATATTTATTTAATAAATTTTAAAGCGCAATTTCAGGAAAAATGTAAAAATTAATGACTTAATATGTTTGTAATGTAGTCATTGTGAAACGAGCAATTTTAAAATTGAACTTGGAATATGTTCAGTACTGGCGTCCTTTTGTCTCTTCACGTAATAAATTTTGGATCGTAAAGGATATCGCATGCAAATAATTGTGCGCATTCGAATGATTTTGTTATCATATCGTCAACTTAACACTTAAGAGGTAAGGAAGACTTGTACAACTATTACCCAGTGCATGACCATGCCTCATTTCGTATCAGGAACGTGCCCTCCAAATAAGGTTCAGTGCGAGGACTCCGGAATTTGCATTTATGAATGGAGGTTGTGTGATGGAATCGACCATTGCGGCGACTCCAGCGACGAGGTCGACTGTCCAACGAGTGAGTATGTTACAAGGTGTAGTTGAGCTCTTTTTGTCTGTCTTGCTATTAGCAAGTCGGTTGTGTTTCGTGGCTTTAAGTTATCAAGAGCTTTCCTTGATAACTTTCCCAGCGTGAATGTCAAGATGCTATTCAAGTCTAAATTCCTAGGTCATAAAATGACAGTTGTTCCTCGCAATGACAAGGCGAATTTACCTGGTCATCGCAAGGCGCGTATCTTTTAGTGGCTCCGCTGTTCTATTTGGACCTCTTAAATGCTCTCCATGCAAGTAATTTGCTAATTTTTGATGATTTGTAAGCCTCCGATGGCAATTTGTCTACCTTATTTAACCTTACTTTGGCAATTCCTCTGTTGAGATTTATGTTTTTTAAATATCATTATACCTACTAAATAATAATTCTCGATGGCGAACAAAAATAATCCTCATATAATGCATGATTAAAATGGAATATTCCAAAGTAAATTGGTTGTAGCGATAAACACTGAGCATCTCCTTGTACCTACAAGGAGGTGCTCAGTGTTATCTCGTTACAACCCATATGTGTTGGAATATTTCATTTAATAATGCAATATTTGAGTATTATTTTTGTTCGCCATCGAGAATTATTATCCAATTTAGTGGTGCCACTCTACAAAATTGTTGACTAGAGCACAAATTAGCCTTAACATACTCAGTATCTCAAAAACTTGTTGGGGACGATTCCTTACATCGCCTTTCTGACAGTGAGTACGTTTTTCGTAGGTGGAGTCACGAAATGAACAAACTCGCGTTAAATGTATCCTGCCACGTGATGGGAGCGAATGCGCTAGGTGGTACATTGCGAGTGCACCAAAAGATGCATTTTTAATTTAGAAAAAAAGACACCAATATGGGAGCGGTGACTTCAGCGATGAACACGACTGTAGCTCAGGGATTTCCTGTTCAAGTTACAGTAAGTATTTCTGCGCTTACGAATATTTCTGTCTAAAATTCCTTTTGAATCTTCATCGACATTTTCCGTCAATTTTTACCAATTCATCGTTATTCAGAAATCTGCACCAAGAAAAAAGTGAAAATTTTCAAAATATTTTGAACGGCCAACTTCTTTCAGCTCTTCCGCCAACTTGCGCGAACTCACAGTTCTCGTGCGAGAACAGCGGCCGCTGCATCCCGGAGTCGTGGGTGTGTGACGGGGACAACGACTGCGGCGACCTCAGCGACGAGCGAAACTGCACAGCAAGTTGGTGTTTGCTGAAATGGCAGGCTCGGACTTGTTCAAATGATGTGTTCATGCTAAGGTGTCTGGTGTGTCTTGGGGGATGGAACTAAAGAGTTCAAGAGGAGGAAGTGGAGAAGTGGGTGTTTGCCGAATATGCCGTTTCAATTAGTCACAGAAAAAAGTATTTGCAGCCTCCACAGCTTTTGATTATTTTCATTGAAGAATTGGTGTGTGTATTTGATGTGAAATTTTTGGGTACTTGACGATTTCAAGGATAATTTTAGGAAATACTGTTATTTCATGCCTATGATAATGTTAATGGCCGATTCAGGAATGTAGTCAGTGACTAATTACCTCAACTTGGATTAAGATTGGGTAGTGTGAGGCATTAATAGTTGTCTTTGTGGTAATTTGCTTGTCAGTGAGACACATGTTGATTCATGAATGTCTCTTTATTGATGTTCTGCTATAGCAGCTAATTCTGACCAGATTTCACTTTGGATCGTGTGATGTTTTTGTCTGGTGTTTAGTGATACTACATATATTTAATAGAATTTAAAGCGCAGTTTCGGGAGAGGGATATAAAAATTAATGACCTAATATGTTGGTAGAGTAGTCATTGTGGGACGAACAATTTTAAAATTGAACTAAATTGAACTTTAAAATTGAATTGTATGCATTCGAATAATTTTGCAATCATATGGTCAACTCAATCCTTAAAAATTAAGGAAAACTTGAACAACTATTATCCAGTGCATGATCATGCCTCATTTCGTATCAGGAACGTGCCCTCCAAATAAGGTTCAGTGCGAGGAATCCGGAATTTGCATTTATGAATGGAGGTTGTGTGATGGAATCGACCATTGCGGCGACTCCAGCGACGAGGTAGACTGTCCAACGAGTGAGTATGTTACAAGGTGTAGTTGAGCTCTTTTCGTCTTGTTCATAGCAAGTCGGTTGTGTTTCGTGGCTTTTAAGGGAGGACAAACCCAGCGATTTTTAAATTTTGATCCGATTCGACTGAGTACATTGGCCAGTTTACGTATTTTTTGAAAAGAAACATATTTTACTCGGTCAACTTTTTCGATTTAGGCCTTAGTGTTTTTATAAATTTGAAATATTCGTTTTTTCAGTTCATTTTTAGGGATATATGTAATGAATACAAGTCGATGAATTTTCGTGCGACAAGAAAACCAAAGACAGTATTGGCATTATTGAAACGCTGCTAACAAATTGAAGAGGCTCAGGCTATTTTATTTTTTGTTTTCTTTTCATATTGGGTCAAAAATTCATGATATTCGGTTCCCCTATAACCTCTTGGATGGAGGGGGGAGATTCTAATGCTCGTAGCCCCGTAAAATTAAGGAAACCATAGCCTACCACCTAATGATCCTTTTTAACAAAAAAAATGGCCAATTGGGCCCGAAAATCTTGGGGTTGTCTCTTTTAAATTATCAAGAAGTTTCCTTGATAACTTTTCCAGCGTGATTGTCAAGATGCTTTTCAAGTTTAAATTCTGAGGTCATAAAATGACAGTTTTTCTTTGTCATGACAAGGCGAATTTACCTTGTCATTGCAAAGTGCATATCTTTTAGTGGCTTCACTGTTCTATTTGAACCCTTCAAATGCTCTCGAAACAAGTTATTTGTTTACTTTTTAAACCTCCGATGGCAATTTGTCGACCTTATTTAACTCTACTTTGGCAAATCTTTTGTTGAGATTTATATTTTTAAATATTTTTATACATGATATATAATGAAGTTCGATGGCAAACAAAAATACTCAAATACTGCATGATTAAAATGAAATTTTTCAATATAAAATGGTTGTAACGATAAACATTGAGCACCTCCTTGTAGGTATCCAATTTAGTGCTGCTACAAAATTGTTGAAAAGCGCACAAATTAGTCTTAACATATACAGTATCTCAAAAACTTGTTGGGAATAATTCCTTACATCGCCTTTCTGACAGTGAGTACGTTTTTTATGGGTGGAGTCTCAACATGAACAAACTCGTGTTGTATGTGACCTGCCACGTGGTGCAGGCGAATGCGCTAGGTTGTACATTGCGAGTGCACACAAAGATGCATTTGAATTTAGAAGAGAAGACAGCAATATGAAATCGTTGACTTCAGCTATGAACTCGACTGTAGCTCAGGGACTTCCTGTTCAAGTTAAAGTGTGAGGGTTGCTGAACACTCATGTGATGCACCAAAGTTGCAAACGGAAACTCATCATACTCAGTATGGGTCTTTGACATGTTCTCAAAATGAAATGGTTTGATTTAAAAAAAAATTATTCCCATTGAAATTATACAATCACTATTATAAAAGGAGCCTAGTCCGTCCGTCCGTCTGTGTGACCCTCTCTTCTAATCGATAGCTTTGATAGCAACAAGGATAAAGCTTAAGAAAAACAAGAAGTTTTTGTATTGCTTCAATTTTATGTGGCGATTCAATTCCTTTTCACTTGCATTATGGTATCCAGAATATGCGATTGGCTTATTTTCTCAAATAGAAATTTTCTTTTGAGCTTTCTCTGTTGAAATTCATCATGTTGCTTGGATATTTTTATTTGATAATGCGAAAAAAAAATATTTTACATGCGTTTGACCAGTACCATGGCTACCACTTAGTATAAGGCCCAAGATTTTGGAACTTGAGTTATTGTTTTCGAAATTGTGATTTTCTTGAAAAGTTTCGAAGAGATAACAGACCTCATTCCAGAATAAAATTCCGGCAAAAGAGGCCACCATGGATAGAAACGTGCCCAACCGTAAGAGAGAAGCATTAAGAAAGACGCCGAAGGCTATCGGACGAACAACGCAAAATAGTAAGACGAATCAATGCTGTTCACCAACGAGAAGCTAGAGCTAAATTGACCCTTGAACGGCCTATGGAAATTCTACGGAATAATGCAGAGCAACACCAAGTAGCAAGAGAAAGCTAAACACATGAAAGAAGCGAGGAAATTCTTCGGCATGACGCTAAACATCATCGAGTGGAACGAGAGAATTTAAAAACTCAAGAAAGAAGAAATGAAATTCTTCAGATCGATGCGGAACAATTAGATCGTTTTTTCTCCCAAAAACCAAGGATTTTGTATTAACCGTACACATATAAACGGGCATTGCACTACTATTGGTATAATTTATACTGACTTATTAAACGGAGTGAGGCTTAGAATTTCTGCGTTTACCAATATATCTGTCTAAAATTTCTATCGAAAATTCATCGAGATTTTCCCTAAAATTTCAACAATTCATCGTTATTCAGAAATCTGAACGAAGAAAAAAGTGACAATTTTCAAAATTTTTTGAACTCCCAACTTCTTTCAGCTCTTTCACCAACGTGCGCGAACTCACAGTTCTCGTGCGACAACAGCGGCCGCTGCATCCCGAGGGCGTGGGTGTGTGACGGCGACAACGACTGCGGCGACCTCAGCGACGAGCGCGATTGCGGTCAAGTTAGTATTTACCAGTTTTTGAGCTTTAGCATGACCTGAATATGCTGCACGGAAAATAATGGGCTTAACTTGAGTGTTTTATCAATACTTTGATACATATATTCAATCTAATTTTAGTGAATTCGATAGACAGACGTCTTGTCTACGATGGGAACCCCTTTCCTCAAGTTGAAATGCAATTGAGTTGATTGTCAAACCGCTCATTGACAAGAGTTTTTCTCTTTCCGCACTATCTCACAAAATTTCTACTCTAGATTCTATTTCTACGAAATTCGTGAGACTAAATGTTGGCGACAGTCAAATGTTTAGCTAATCAGAAAGTGATGCTGAGTTTTCTTTCCTGACTTTTCAGAAAAATTTCAAATTTGAGAGAACACCCGCAGATTTTTGGTAAACTTGTACAGAATGTGGAAGGTACCCTTCTCCCCAATCAAACCTACCCAAAAAATTTGAAGCTGGTCTTCTGTTCCAGAGTCAAGGATCAGCCTGAAAGACTTTTGAAATGAGTGTATTTTTATTCACTGGCAGAAATGATGTCAACGTGAGCACGAGGTGACGACCAAACAACAGCGAAGCACTACAGAAATTTGTGATCTGGTTGTCAGATTGAGTGGACATGGGAGAGGCAGATGCTCGAAGTCAGCTTGACGAATTCGTCAACTTTCAAAACTGTAAATGGAACTAAGCTTCTCCGTCCTTGACTGTAGTTCACTAACTTCCAGTTCCAGTAAATGTGTGGTGGCAGCTGATGCCTCACCCACCTAAGTGGCTAACGAAAATTCATCTCAATCAGAATTTTTTCTTGAAATGTTCCCACACTTAAATGGTTTAATTGCTAAAAACCTTGCCATTGCAAATAAATCTTACAATCACTATTATAAAAGTAGCCGCGTCCGTCCGTCCCTCCGTCCGTGTGACCCCCTCTTGATTATGGTATCCACAATACGCAATCGGCTTTTTAAGAATAGAAATTTTCTATGGAGCTTTCTCTGTTGAAATTCATCATGTCGCTTTGATATTTTTAATTGATAATGCGATAAGAAATGTTTTTAATTCGTTCGACCAGTAACCTGGCTACCACTGGGTTATAAGGCCCAAGATTTTGGAACTTGAGTTATTCTTTTCGAAATTGTGATTTTCTTGACGATCTTTGAGGAGATAATAGACGACATTTCAAAATAAAATTCCGGGAAAAGAGGCCACCAAAGATAGAAATGTGTCCAACCGCAAGAGAGAAGTAACTTGCAAGACCCCGACAGCAAGAGAATATCGAAGACGACCGGATGAACGACGCGAAATGGCAAGACGAAGCAATGTTGCTCGCCAACGACAAGCTAGAGCTAAATTGACCATTGACCGGCGTTTGGAAATTCTACGGAATAATGCAGAGCAACACCGAATAGCTGAAGAGAGCTTAACACATGAAAGAGGCGAGGAAATTCTTCGTCATAGCGGTGGACAACATTGAGTGGCCCGAGAGAATTCAACTCAAGAAAGAAGGGGTGAAATTCTTCAGACTAATGCCGAACAGCTTCGACTTGCACAAGCGAATTTAACTAAAGAAAGAAGGGTGAAATTCTTCAGAATAATGCCGACCAGCACGTGTGCACTAGTGACTAATAAAAACGGACTGAGGTTTAAAAATTTTTACCTCAACGAATATTTCTGATTATATTTTCAATTGTAATACTTCGAGATTTTGCATAATTTTTACCAATTCATCGTTAGTCAGAAATCAGTACGAAGAAAATGAGTGAAAATTTTTTACACTGATGTCAAAACTTTGCGCAATGTGTCTGGTAATTTTAGGATTAAAAATTTCTAATAAGAACAATATAGAGCACGCATCATCGCACGAGACAACGAGCACTGATTTTTCGGCACAGCTTTGTAGTATGTTTTCTTTCAAAATATGTCCAAAAACTATTTGCAACTATTGTGTGCTAATAAATCCATGTTGATGTATTTATTAATTATGTTCATGTTAACGTAACAATTTCAATATATCCATGTTGATGTATTGATTTATTATATCCATGTTAAGGTATCAATTTCAATATATCCATGTTGATGTATCCGTGTAAATGCACTGTTCTGTAATATTATGACGTTAATGAAGTTCATTTACTCCAATGATAAGAGATGTTTGAATTCAGCTTGAAATAATTAGGTAAAAGGCACAAAGTTATCTAATGAACAATGACTTGAATATTCGCTATGATCAACAAACTACGTGAATGAGTTATACTGACAATAATGCCAGAATACAAAATTTAAAAACGTGAAGGATTAGCATGCGACGGGTACATGATCATTGTCGTCTCATTACGGCAGGTGTGGTACGTTGAAATTTGCATCGCACGTAGAAATTTTAGTGTTCGCCTTACGCCCTTCTTGTTGGGCTCATTATTATAGTAAAGGTTTTTGGCATGCCTATATGCACATGAAATTTTCACTTTTAATATCCTTTCGTTTAACCCTTCCTACTTTAATTTCGGCTTGATCCCGAAGTTGACTCAAAAAATCTCTCACATTTTACACATTTCAAAGGTGTTACTGTACTGTCTTGCATCCACCCATTCGATCAAGTATTTGACTTCAAAGTTTAGACGAAAAGGTTATCACTAAAATTCACTCTAAAAATGCGAACTTTATGCATTGCCATCAAAATAATCCTCTGATTATTTGATTATGTTTCAAGCTCGATGAATTGAGCTGCTCTGTCTAGTTGATGGTTCTCACGGTGTCATCATCGACGTGAATGCTGATTATACATGGACTTCAAAATGTTAAAATAGATGTCTGCTGAATTCATTTTACATTAAGCCGTTCTTGGTTCGAAGGAGACTTTACTTGCGTCCCTTCCTCTGTTACGGTGCGATAATGAGCTTGCGACGAAACTTGCTCAACCGTCTACATGAATTGACATACCAAACAATTTCAGCGTCCGTGCGTCGCTTCTTCTCGTAAAAGACTTTGCTCCTCTATGATATTTTTGCTTAAATTTACGACCCCAACTTAGAGAATGGCTAATGAATTCCCGACTAACTCTAACACTGACAGTGGATCCCCACAGGCTTGTGCACGATTTTCAGATGCTGTAAGACATTAATACCGTTTCAGAGAGTTTTTCTTTTCTTGATCAGAAAATGTCAATCAAAAAGTTTTGGTTAATCCACAGTAACATACTCGTATTTCTGGGACTAACGTTAGTGTAATTGGCCATCCTTCTGTGATTTCTCTAGATTCTCTCCTGAGGAGCTTGAATTACAAAAGGTTTGACCACACAGAGAAAAATTTTGACCCAAAACCAGCACACTTTTGTTTGTCAATTTGTCCCAAAATAGGCACACAAAACTGTGTCAACAAGATAAATAATCACACTGTAAAAATTTTCACCGTGATTTCACGGTAAAAGGTATGGCAACTTCGCTGCCAACAAAAACCGTGAAAAAAACGGTAAAACCCGGAGGCAAAAAACGGTGAAAAACCGTGATTTCTGAGGAGTTTCCGTGCTTTGAACGGTAATACCCGGAAATAAAAAACAGTATAAAACTAATTTATACGAAATTGCCGTGAAATAGCAGTAAAACTCGGGTATTGAAAACGGTACAAACCAGTATTTTCTTCTGATTTGCCATGAAAAAACGGTGGTGAAACCTATGTATTTTTTATTTTGTGGCCGAATTTCCTCGTAAAATGAAAGTAATCGTGATACAAACAAGATGAAAATCCATAATTGCTTAATTGCCAAGAAAAATCAATCGCTCGTTGAAACTTTAAAATACCATGAACATAGTACAAGCCATATATCGTAGAAAATTGTCGAAAACTGTTGAAATGTCTGTAAAAGAATAGTTAACATAAATCAATAGAATGCTATAACGGCTTCCATTGGTCAACCCGAGTACTTCAACGAACATTTTACTTCAAAATGGGACTTGCGTCACCTACAGACTCGGCAATTGACATTGGTATGAAATCAACTATTTGGAAATACGTTCAACTGGCCTTAGTTACCAAAACACCCAAAATTCTCATAGCGATAGGTCAATGACTATAACAATGTTTCATTTGCGGAACATTTATTGGCCTATAGAAGAAAATAATATCCTCGGCTTAAGAAAATTGGTACGGATGACTGGTAATTATTTCAACTCGATTCAATAATTAATATTATACAAGAACTTAAATCAAAATGAAAATAAGAATCAACGTTATAGGAACATTTATCAATGCAAACGTTTTGGGATATAATTATCGTATCAATAAATGTTCTTTTAATCATGAAAATAAGATTCCTATAAGCACTATTGAAGTCAAATCATTATATGCTTCGAGTAACGAAAAGTTCTTCAAACTAAATTTCTAGAGTTGTCTTAACCAAATAAATCACAACTTCCGGTGTTCCTCTACCATTCCATCGACGCTCCAAAAACCCTTCCTTGTAAAAATACAGCTTTACGCAAATCAAATCACAACTCGAGTGTTTTCGTCAATAGATTCCGAATCATCATCATCTCAATTCTTACAGCCAAGTCCGTTTATTTGTCATATAACGACAAAAAAATTAAAGGGATTGACCTAAACTGCTATCGAAAATAAGTATTTGGCTGCATTACACAAGGCTATACAAATTAAATAATTCGAAGGTGAATTTTTTTTCAATTTCGATATTTTCCTGCAACTAAACTCGAGTGTGCACTTTAATACGTATAATAGCCGTTATACATTAACAAAGGCTTCACTATATAGATACCAAAATCATATCACGAGGCTGGGCATGAATTACAAGCCGAAAGCTTTCACACTTTCTCCTTCGCTGACGTTCACAGTCCTCCAAGATCCTCCCTTAACAACAGAGTGAACGTTTACACGCATACAAAGTACCATTTCATCTGAATAATGAGGCCTATAATATAGAACACACTTTAAAGTGGAGTTTTCAAATTCTAAAATCAATTTCGTCAATAAGAAATCCTACGAACTTCAAAAACACAGTGGTGAATGATAGGTTATAATGTTTTAAAAACCAATGATGGTAATTTTGTACCATCTCTATTGGAAATAAACTGTTTTTCTTTCTTTTTTTCTTTTTCTATCCTATTTTCATTTAGCTCCTGATACATAATTTTATTAAATAACCAGTTAATAACCATCCACATATTTATTCACGCCATTTTGTATTCTTTATAAAATACATACCATATAATACACACACAGTATATGAAGTACGTACGTTCAAAATGTCTTTGCATAGATTTTGAGTAAACGTGAGTAAACATCATATAGGGATCAAGTGATAGGACTAAAAGTTAGGGGTTACCAGAACAAAAATTTGAGAATTGAGCCTCAAGAAATTTCCTATAACTATAATAATTTCATTTAGGCTTCTACTAATCAAAACATTCACGAATTGCGTTTCGTAATGACAATCAACAATATTAAGTTAGGACTAATATCGCAAAATATGCTTAACAAAAATTATCTCATCCTCTAAGCCAGGGGTCCCCAAACTATGGCCCGCGGGTCACATCCGGCCCGCCACGTAATTTCATCAGGCCAGCCAAACAAATTCCTGAGTGGTGACCTTGAAAAAATAATTATCTCACGACTGGAATCGCTGAATTAAATGGTTATTTTTTCATTTTTAATTTCTTCGTCCCGTATGGATGTAGGAAATAGTCTTACATTAAAAAGTTTGGAGACCCCTGCGGCCTAAGCGAACAGGGCAAGCAATGCAACCATCTAATCCACTATAAATAAGCAGCGATTAGTGCAAATAAGATGTGTGGAAGTGCAAAGATAGGAAAGCAGTGAATGACCTAGAGACGAAGCGAGTGTTGTAAGTAGAGAAATACAATGATTTCCAGCAATGATTACAGATCAATATATATATATACATTCAACAGATGTTGTCAATAAAGCGAGAAGCTAACAGTAAATGTTAGTAAACAAAAATAAGAATGCGAGAAGCTACCAGTAAATGTTGGTCAATTAAAAGAAACTTTACGTTATCAGGTGAGTCAATTGGGAGCGTTACCAGATATTTATTTTTAGGCTTATAATATTCATATTTCTGTTCATTCAAAATCTGCAAGACCATTGAAGAACAAGAGCACCTTCGGGTTCATTGATAACCATAAAGCACTGCTTGGTACGTTGTCTGCATTTGATCTCAAATGTTAACTCCCGTCAACCAGAGTTCCTCCAATTATGTTCTGGAAAGACTGTGGATACCCTGCCACAAACTTCCCAACTATTATGTCCAGGGCTTTCTTGCTAGACTCGTGAGTTACCATCATAACGGCCTCTATGACGACGCGTAGCATCTCGCATCTCGCATCTCGGTCTTGGCGTAGGTCGAGCTTCATTTTCAACCACATCGATGATATCACGACTGGACATCTTCTCCAACGGAACCTGTAATTCGTGAGCCCAATTGGGATTAATGAGGCCAAGTGAGGACGTCATGACTGAGCCTGAATCCAACACTGAACCAGTTCCAGTACTTGTAGATGGATGATGCATTGTTGGGATCCGATGTATTTTCAGCAGCTTTTTTACCCGTGAAAAATCAATATTTAGTAACATGAATTAATATTGTCTCAACAAGACTCAGTCCCTAAAATTGAACACGAATACAACTGCAATAAAAGTAAAAAATTTTGTATCAAATCCTGTCACTGGTCCTTGACGTTCATGTTTCATGTTTCTCATGGCTGCATGAGAAACTCATTCACTAGCTCTTCAAATAGGGAAATGTTCTATTAGCTAGAATGAACAAGGGAAATGTAACGACTTGTCGGGGGTTCGCTGCCGAATTCCCAACTTTAATTTAAATACATTTCAACATTTTTAAAGATACTTGACTTTCATAAAATTGATTCTAAATATCTCAGGAAAAATTTCTTTAATTAATGGCTTTGTGAATTAGTAGATTCATAGTTAAGGTAGCACTTCAAGTAACACTCATAAACCTTCAAAAAACCTTAAGGTGCTTCATAACTCATTTCAAAATGCCACAAGGAGTTTTCAAGCATAATATGCACACACTCACATAAATTAACAGATATAGGATGAGATTCAAACATTTAGTGAGTAACAAAACTTACTTAATATTAAATTGTAAGTAAGAAACTCAACTACCAAGTATCAAGTATCAAAGATTAGAATTCAAGTCAAGTCTGACTCTCCCTAATCACACAACAAGGATGTTCCCAAGAGAGGAAGGCATCATTTAGTAAGGAATCAAGGGACATGAAAATCCATGCACAAGGTATGTCCCCACACCAAGTCCATAGATATGAATTTGGAAGTAATTCGTGAAACCAGCTCAAAGGTGAAGAAGAAATTGATAGAAAAAGAAAAAAGCGACAGTGAACTAAAAGTAGGCCGTGTGTAACTAGCCAACAAATTTATTCCATATGAACAAAAGGAAGGCCAATCAAACTTTAAGCTATAGAGGCTTCAAATCCCCTCTCCTAGCAGCACTGATATCAAAATACACAGTAGTTGTATCTTTTCACGAGAAAAATTAAGTACCACATACAATGAATTGTTTTTAAATGCAAGAAAATTGTGCATAATTATATGACCTAGAATGCTTGCACATTCTTGCAAGCATTGTTGCTTCATCATTTTATTTGTTTCAATCAAACATTAAAAATACATTAGCACCCAAAATAAAAATATTTCAGAGCATGTGTGAATGTAAAAATCTCTGGTTAAATGAATTTGATTTTGGCCAGTCCTTTTTCCCTGGCCTCTATCATTTTCCTGGCATCATGCTAAATAATTAACTGAATGAAGAAGCATAGCAAAGTAAGCAAAGTAGTAGCATATTTTTCATTCACATTTAGCCCACAAGGCAGGAAGAAAATGAATTCACAATTTCAATATTAAGTTTTTGTCGTGTGACTGACTTTGATCCATCCTAAATGCTTCCAAGAAAAAATGTTAAATTAAACTCACAAAAAATCAAAGATACAATTGCTTTGATATTTCTACATATTCTATTTTCAAATTTATTCATGCTTTGCTCATTTTCACATTGATTGTAAAAGAAACAATGTGTAAAGGTTTCTAGATAGCTAAAGTCTAAAAAAAACAGGATAGTAAATGCTTAATTTTTTTCACAATTTGGCTCATCAAAAAAAATAAAACTAAGCACTCAATGATTGGCTAGACTACACACATGCAACTTTTTTTTTAATGAATTTGGTTGTTGAAGGATTGAAGAAGAGAAATAGTCTAACTTTTAATTTGATATTTTTAACGGTAAAAATTTAGAGAAGCAGTAGGAAAACATTAATATTCCTAGTCTTTTTTTATAGCCTTAGCATTCTTTTTTTAGGAATAATTTCCAATGACAGGCAATTTAACATCCAAGATTAAACCCAAAAATAATCATTGATACACAGTTTACACAACTTAATTGATACCTTACACAACTAAATTTACTCACTCGAAGCACACCTCCAGAAATTCCTTCGCATACATATTTAAATCAGCCGAAAGTATTGATATTGCTTATTACCTTGAAGAGGGTAACAATCGCTAAGCTCTTTATAACTCATACTATGATTAAATTTCTTAACCTGCCCGTGAAAATGAAAATGAGGTGGTCATGAAGGCTGCAATAAAAAAATTGACAGATGCTTTCTCACAACAACACAAATGAAGTGAGTTTCTGATTTCTCACCAGATATATGTATAAAAAGAATCTCCCCAAATATCAAGACATCTTTCATTTCACTGTCTGCATTAGTCAATACTAATATATTCTTTCTTGCATTATCTTCTGATGGTCACTTCATCACAAATCCACATTTTTCACTAGGGAGCTTGAAGGCAGCAAATGTGGCTTGGAACTTTATTGGAATTTCATTCACATGACCCAATGTTAATAGGGTCAGAAAAATACAACCCAGTTCCATTAATCTTAAAATTATGGCTATAGCTAACACATCTATTGATGTATAAGCGGCAATGCTTAAAAATCATAATCCACAGACGAATAATTGGCCCAAAATCCAAAATAGGCTTTGGATAATGCCTCGGGTAATGGTGCTTGGGATTTATACCATTCAAAGGGAATGTCTTTTGTAAGTCAAGATAGGTTATAATTAAAACATTCAAGTAAGCAACATCACTTAGTTTTCTTTGGAGCACAAATTAACTCAACAATATCCCAAAACAGTAGAAAGTAGCACCAAGTAGAGTTTTGTGAATTCATAACCTTGTTGCAGTTTGAATGCCATCAATCTTAGTAAGCACCAGTTTTTATCAGCATGCCTTCCTAACTTCTTTCCCAATGCTCTTACTTCACTGGGTTTACATTTATTTCTTCCAAAGTATTGAAAACTTACCATCATTTTAACCAATTCCTCATTTAGTCAGACTAAATTTTAAATATTGGTCAATATTGAATTTAAGCCTATCACGGAAATTAAAAATTCAGTTCCAAACAATCACTAAAGGAACACATTTAAAAACGTTTTACACGAATGACATTCTGCTCGCTGATGCGTTATTTTAGAGATATAACAATAATTACGTTCAGATAGGAATAACATTATATGGTATGTTGCTTAATCGCCGCATTGTTGGGTGATGCCCACTTTTCTGACGGGACACGCCTACTTCTTGGCGGGATATTAACACAGCTCGGTTTGGGTAAGTTAAGGTAAGGTATTTAAGGTTGATTTATGTTATTTTAGGTTATTTTATTTAACTAACCTACCAAAATCTACCCTAACCTCACCCATCGTTACGTTAATACCGTATTACAGCATATTTACGTGTCCGTTCCTTCAGTTTTATATAGGACGTTCTTATAACTTCAAAGTTAAATAACTCGAAAATAACGCATCAGCGAGCAGAATGACATTCGTGTAAAACGTTCTTAAGTGTGTTACTTTAGTGATTCTTTGAAACGGAATCTTTACTCTCAGTGAAAGGCCTAAATTCAATATTGACCGATGAAAGCAGCAGTCATAGTTCCTCTATCTCAAATAGGTCATGACCCAGACATGGAGGTAACTCAGGCTGACTAACATAATAATATGACAGAACATTAAATACAGAGTTCAATTGAACACCTCTGACATAGTTCGCTCCTTTTGAAAGCCCAACAAGATCTAATTTGTAACTTTCAACTGTTTTACATGGTCCAATAGTCAATGAATTCTACTTAATATCTTGTTCTGAGTAAAGGAATACCTAAAAAAATATTTGTGTGAATCCTCCAACACACAATGAGGGGCAAAGTTGTCTCCAGTAATACAGTGAATAGTGCCTCTGATCCTGTTTCTGCTAAATTTAATCCCATTTTTCTTTAAATCCTGCAGGTCGTTCACCAAATATTCAATAATAGCCTAATACCCAAAATAGTTGGAAAAGTCCCTGTTTATTGCAAAACCAGAATGGTATGATCAGCATTAGACCTTAAACTTGAGCAAAGCATATTGCAAACCTCGAAAGCATCTTGGTGGAGAGTGAGTTCAAGAAAATTATCATGCCTAAATGAAGGATTTGACCTCTGGTACGTCATATTCCTTAGCCAAGTTACCAACTACCTTAATATAAGCAGATTCATTTTGGAAAGATTTTGATTCATACACTAGGCTTCTACATACAAGAATAAAACTGAAAAGTAATTTTTTTACACTAAGCATTATTTTCTAATAAGATTTAAAATGGTTGAACACAATTAAAAAATTTTTAAATGTTGTTTTACACTTGAAGTCAGGGCTAAAATTGTCTGTGTAAATGTAAACAAATCTGCTGTTGGGAATAGTTATTCCATTTTGTTAAAATTATTATCAGGAATGTCAAATTTACTTTTAAAAGCGTTGATTACATTTGGTCGCAGAAATGTATGTCCTTGTTGCCCATGTTGGTGGATTCCAAGTAATTCATCGAACAATATGATGAAGGTAATAATTTTGCTTGTAGTTTGAGATAAAATAAAGCAAGGTTTCCTAAATAAAATGCTTCTATATAATATCAAATTAAATTTTTATCACTATTTTTTCATCTGTCTCACTAGTATTAGTTTTATCTCTAGTACCAGAGACATCAAAGCCAATTTCACCAGCTGAAAGTGCTACTAAATGAATATCAACACTGCATTCATTTACACCAAATGATATTAAATATTTTAAAGGAACCTGATCATGACAATATCCACTATGGGCTCTTCAATGATGGCTTTTATAACTAGAAATTTTTGAGAATAATTCATCACAATCTTTCATAGCGCACCTAATTATTTTACCATCTTTTATATGATCATTGAGATGTCAAAGCAGAATATTAAAATGAGAACAAATTTGATTGCTATGTTGTAACTTGCACCACAAAAAGTATCTGGAAATCTCTGATGCTCCTCTTTGGATACCTTAAGACGAGTTTTTTCCACGTCCTCCAAAAACATGTACTTGGAATCCAGTAAAAGATTTAAATTTCATGGGACACTAATTTGTCACAAGAGCATGAAAATGCAACATTGCACAAGTTTTCATGAAATGCAAAATGACTTACACACCAAGCAAATAATTTTGATACTTTTCCACAGAATGGACGATTATTATGGTGCTTCAGATTAACCTTTCAACAGATTTTTATTCTGTATTTTGTGATAAATTTTAGAGCATTTGAGAATACTCTAATCAACTCACAATTTAGGCTATCTGTAGGGTATAAATGTTTCCAATAAATATCATAGCCGGTGAATCTACTATTTTCTGATGTGAGTTGACAATTTAAAGCATTTGAACTAAGAAGAGCAGCATGATCAGAAAAGGTTAAGTTAATATAAACTACCACAGATCAATTTACAACTAAATTTGTCTAGGGACGAAAATATTAGAGACGAAAATATTGAGAAAATCGCCACCAGCGCCTAGGGATGAAAATATTGCTCATCTAAATTCTCACAAGACTCAATACCTGCAATTATACTATATGTGTTAGTAGATTAACAAGAACACAGCCTGAGCTTTACGATGATCACCGGTAAACGTTAGATGTATTAAAACCCCAACTCAAAGTCTATATGCTGACTACTAATACAAGAGAAGGAAGAATTTTCAAATTACTAAATGCTGACGATGAGAACGAAACCAAATTACTGGAATGCAATAAAAATAGGATTTCAACATAATTTTCTCTCGCGCTCAATTCTACCTGCTGTTCGACTTGCCGCGCAACTACGCTTGCTTTGGGAAATGGGTTCCAATACTCTTCACACGTGGTAAACTACTCATCGATTAATTTACGAATACATTCCTGGCAAGAAAAAATTCGAATTAACAAACTCTTTTATTTTTTTAATTCGTAATTTTTATTAGAGCTGCATAAATTAAGGACGAACTGTGCAATGATGGGAAAAACACCTTAGAACCAATTTTTTCGAACGGATATTTTAATCGTTAACGTTGTAGAACCTAAATTAAATCTAAAGTTGATGTAGGAGAAAAACGCAGTTAATGAAATCAATCAATAACTAGAGTGATCATTCGTGTTTTCATTATGAGAAGGAATGTTCCCAGATATTGATTATTTCAGTTATTTCTTACATGTTTTTTATAGTTTGAACAAAACATACCTCATGGAGTTCATGATAACTTGTCAAAATTTGTTCAAGTCATTTTAGCTCTAACTGAAGTATATTTCTTTGATGAAATCCATTGAGATGAAATCTACTTGTTGTTGCCTATAAAGGTGTTCTACCGTAATTGGATTCAGACCCGGTGTTTCACTGTGCAATATGCTTAACAGTAAAATACTGTGATTTACTCCGTGTTTAACCGTGAAATTAACGGAAATTTTTTACAATGCAGTCTATGTATTTTGACACACTTTTGTGTGTCATGGGCTTTTACGACACACTTAAGTGTGCCAACCATGACACACTTAACGTAATTTGAATTTATTTCACCTAAATATTTCACTTTTTTAGACTGGCCACTGATTACACTAATGTTCGGATAATGTCTAAGAATTAGAGGAAAAAGTGGCAATGGTATTAAGGTTTTTAGAGAGAATTGTACTCCATTCACAAAATTTAAACACTATTCGGTTTTCTACCAAAAATGTTGAGCCATTTGAAACGTGAATACGGGATTCAACTCTCTCAACTGCTTTAATATGGGGTTAAACGAAATTTGTCAACAGGTCTCAAAATATTTCTGAATAATCGTTTGACACACACAGGTGTGTCAAAATTTCGCTCAGTGCAGTGAGTAGGGTCTTCCACTGTCATAAAAATGCTTTAGTGTTCTCCAAACAGTCAATCTAACAGTGAAGGAATGTTTGCCATAACTACGTCTAAAATTTCTGTACGATAATGAGTGACTATTGATTCTCTCTGACCTGGCATTATGAACTTGATTACTACTATGTTTGGAAAATAATGTCTATACTGGGCCTAAATGCATTCTTTTACGGAAAATGGTAATAATAAATTTATTAACTTGTCAGAAATTTCAATTTTAATTCATATTATCATTGCCAATCTTTTGCTCCACTCTAAAAAGTGCGAGGTAGACTGCTCAAAATTTTGAAATTAACTTTTCAATCATACTTTGTCGCAAATCCAGCCTTGCTCCTTACTAAAGTCCCATGCAAGACAGCCCATATCTTGCATAATTAGGGACTAGGTNNNNTTAGTTCTGGAAGTTTTCGCCGCTGAAGCGGGTTGGCGAGACATAGTTCTTTTTTCGAAGATTATGTAGTAATTCGAAGTAATTCTTTTTTCGAAGATTATACAGTTTTTTTTTCGAAGATTTTGCTCTTCGTTTTCGAGAGATAAATAATTCTCACTCTTTCGAAAAACGATTACTTCCTAAATTCGAAGTCAAATCTTCCTTTTTTTCCTTCTCTTGAAGTTAAAAACACTTCTTCCTTATTCAGTGTAACTTTTTAAAAGAACAAAATATTCTTGAATTAAAGGCTGCGAAAAGCAGTCTTGCCTAAAAACGGCAATTCAGCCGGCCTTTATAACGACGTCCTGTGGACGCAAGAGCTTGGCTGGAGTTCGACAGGTAAAATCCTGGTTTCTAATTCTTTTTTCTTTGAATATTTTCTTTTCCATTTCAATAATTTGTAACTTTTCTTCATTAAAAAAATATAATAAAACCTAAAATATTTTCTAAAAAATTGTAAACTCTTAAGCTGCCGCTGAGCTGTCCGGAGTCCGGGGCCGGTAAATTTCATCTCATTAGTTTAAGGTCTATTAAGTTGAGTGTAACCTGTATTGTATTTTTATTTAAGGTACTTTTTGTCGTTGCTAAACCTTGTGTTTATAGGTTCTAGCCTTTTGTTTACCTTGCCTAAACCTTTTTCTTTGGTTCACTCAACTATAAAATGTTTGTATAAGTGTAAGTTTAAAAAGACTATTTAAAGTAAAAAAAATTAGCCTTTTTGTGTAAAATGTAATTGTGTGAAAAATTTCTAATGTCTTGAATTTAAAAAATATCTGGTGGGGTATATAAACTTTTCGGTATATTTCTGTGTCATTAGTATTTTTCCATGTTTTCATGAGGATGTAAACTGTCCAATTGCCAAGTGCAGAATTTCTTAGATGTATGTAATTCTTATAAGCCTAACAAGTACAATTTATTTTTACAATGAGTGAAAACTTTAATTATTCCGCCCTTAGCATAAAATTGCGGGGAGTAAAATGTAGTATGACAGCTCTGCGTAAAAGAGCTCTTTCTCCTGGCTGTGAGCTAGCCTTCCTAGTGGAAGCCATTCCGCAGTTGAGTGGCCTTCTACAGGCCCATAGACTTTTGTCCTCTACTCTCCCTTCAGATATTGAGGAGGTGTCG
>JACJUY010007825.1:0-17058 GCA_014220935.1 Platorchestia sp. MABIK
TAGTCTGGAGGCAGCTTTTCTCAGGTCTTGTGGAGGTCCGCGGCTTGCCGCTGGGATCACCACACCACCATTAGCTTGTATAGGCAGGAGAAGCGCAATTTACCATCTTGAAAGCAAGGGAGCACACTCCAAACCATGTGGCAATCTTGCTCATCGCCTTGCTCTGTCCAATGGCCACCAGTCCTCAGCCAAATCCCATCCAGGTTAACTTGGAAGATTTTCTCGAGGGCTTTTGAAAGCATCGTTTGAAAGCATACCATATAAAGTTTTCCGGGAGCTGTGTTCTAGCTCATATATAGAAACTATTTTTAACAGGATTTTTACTCATCGAAAATTTGCACACGGTTATACTGATGTTATTTGTTTTCACATTGATTTCACAAAATCGCCCACTTACCAAGACTTGGGAACGAGAATACAGTCGAGTTCCTCGAAAATCCCAGAGAAAGACTTCATGCCATGTTCTTGTTGCACACCGCTGGTTGACAGGCCGCCTGCAGTCTGAGGGTAAAAAAATGAATGAAAGAACTAGAAATGAAAGGGTGTGTGAAATTATTGTCAATTAACAGACTACAGCCGTTGGCGATTAAGTCGCTAAGAATTAGGCACTATTATCATGAAGAGAAATGAATGTGAGCTTGAAAACCTACTTGATGTTTCCTAAGCTCGACTTTCATATTTCAATGTAAGTGTCAACTAACAAGAGCGTTATTCGTCAGTGCGTCGCTGGCATTATGTTTCGTTTTTTTTATTTCTATTTATTTACATGCATTAACAAACTTGGAATAACCTAACAAAGAAAATGTATTTTTTTTTTGTTTTGTCGCAACCATTGGTTCGACAATTGTCATGGGTATTACGGTACCCATGTGTATTAATCAACTAAGGATCCTTACCTTAAGAGGCTTTAAAACTAGTGATGGTTTTAGTGTCATCTTTATTAGAAATAAACGGTTTTTGTTTTCTTTAATTTTTTCTTTCTTTTTTTGCTCGTGTTTCATGATAACCTACAGGATTGTAGGCTTCTTTTGTATGCATTGAAAATTTATGTCTTTTTATGTTTTCTTTATTTATAATATATTTTCCTCGAGCCGCTCTATATTCATTTCAGCTGATTATCTCTTCCCAGTCTGCCATGAGACAATCATGAACGAAAATAAAGCTTGTAATAGTCAAATCAATGTTATATGATGTATTTTTTAAATACGGATGAAAATTTGTAAGCTATGAAAACACAGGGTGAGAAAATCAATACAGCTTAAAAATTTTCTTGGACAAACTCTAATGGTTAGATTTGACTAGATTAGATTACATTACATGAGATGTGAGATGAGATGCTATTTAATCGGATCTGTTCGGTTCGAATCGGATCTGATACGAAAAATGATGGTATGGTGATGATAATGAATTTTAGGGGAATGCGACCACAATACACAAAGTTTATGATAGTTTTTATTTTATAAACATCAGAATGTATTAACTTCACAATTACCCTCATGTCTCATTTCTTCTGTTATCACAGCATCGAAGTAGTAGGCATGGTACATGTTGCAAGGAATGTAGAAATTTTTCATTACATCTCAAAATACCAATTGAAAAATTGAGTAAACACAGACTCGTAATCATATCCATAAATAAAACTCAAATGTGATTCTGACGCAATTTGATATGCATGTACTCTGAATTAGCCTCACTGTTTTCATCGAAGCAATAATTCATCAGAATGCTTCCGTCTGTCTATCACACTCTTTGAAAAAATTATTTATTGAACAATTACCGAGTGGCGTGCACCGCTGAAGCAGCTGTCTGTGATCCTTAGGATATTTAACTTGGTTGCAATGATCACTCTCTGAGCAAAAAGAAAACACGATCGACACAGCGGCTCACCGGAGAGTGGACCAGCACAGTCCCCGATCCTTCGAGGACACACAAAGCGCGAGCTGCAGCAGGTTGGTGATCAGTGGACGCTTCGAAGATCGTAGATGCGTGAAGATATAGCAGATACTGTACAAAAATGTGGCATAGTTCAAAACTAGCAGAAAATATAGAGCAGCATGACAACTCCTGTGGTCAAAAGAAAGACCTGTCAGGACGAATTATTAAATATACATGTATTTGAAGTGAGATCCGTTAGGAAAAAGGCTAACGAGTTCAGAACCACTTCAAAAACTGTGCATGGAATATGTTGAAAAAAATTTGTGCCATTTGCTTTGCTGTGTTATAGATTCTTTCATCAAATTGACTCATTGGGAAAACATTCAAATTTTAATGTACAGTACATTATGAAGGACGGTGGAAACAACGTGCTCCATTGCAAGCTTTCAATAAAAAATCTATTTGATGGACTCTTCAATTTACTTTTGAACGCTATCCTCTTGAAGACAGTTTACTCACCGAACTTTGCCAGTCCAGGAGAGTTAGGTCAAAATCTTTCATGAGCTCCGGCACCTCAATTTTTTCTCTGTTTGAGAAAAGAAAATTAATTAAAACTTTCCTTGAGCGAGGTGGGAAGGTGAATACTTTAATTAGGGCTTGGTTCGAATATCTCGTAGGTTAACTTTTTTTTGTGGAATTTAATTTCTCCCGGCATGTAGAGGAGAAATATGAAAGCTCAGTAGGTCGATATTTTCAACATCGTCAATTAACTTTGCTAAGCATCAGATAATAAATTTCCTCGTCCTTTAACGCATAAAATACAAACAAAAACGTTTCAGACGCGGAAAAGTTATGATTAGATCACCATCATTACTTGTTCTCTCATGATAACAGTAATCACATTGAAATCAGTCATTAAATATTTTGTGTAAATATAAGTGTCTGATTTAACCCACGACACGCGCACACAGTCATGCCAAATGCTTCGCAGGCTAAATGACAGGATTTTCTCGCGATTTCAGAAGGCGGTTGAATAATATGATTACTTAGAAATGACTCATTTTATCCAAGATATTCCCTTCCATTACAAAACTGGGCTAAAATTTTAAAAAAAGTCTCTCAAACTTTTTTCACACTGAATTTTTAAGTTTAAAAATGTAGTATGTACCTCATCTCTTCGGGAATTTATCTAAGCAAAAACAGGCAGTTGATGCCCTGAGGTCTTTGATGTTAACAACACAAACATGTTTATGAACATATTTTGACAAATCAGTAAATCTGCGTGAAAAGGAAACGGTAATATCAAAACTGTTTCAAAACATCAAAGTAAAGCTTCTAAAAAAAGAAAAAATATGACAATGCTCATTTAGCACAGCAATATTTTTGATATCTGCATACATGTGCAATCAGTATTGATTTTAGAAAATTTGGGAATTATTACAACGCAAAAAACCAGAGGTATTCAAGAAATAATTAAAAACATTTTTAGAATTTTGGCCTCAAACTTGAAGCGCAGGACCCACGTTGTGGTTCCCTCAGTGCTGTGTCCTGGAAATGAACATTGAGACTGAGTATAAAAGTATGTTTAGCCCTTGAAATATGGAATGAATCTATTAAAATATTAGACAACTGTGAGTGATTGTGATCCTCTATCTGAACCATTCCAGTTTTAAAATCACATTCGCTGCTAGTTATCGCTACTAGTTCACTGCTAGTAACCGTTCATATACTCGTATAGGAACGGCGCAATCAGCATGGCCAGTTGATAGTCATAGAAATTTATTCTACCAAATGATTTTTAAATTTGGAGCATAAAATAATATTTAATAACTCCTATATTATTGAATGGATTTTAAAAGACAAAGTATTTATGAAATCCTAAAAAATAATTGATAGTTTTATTATATATGTTTGTAACTAAGATACACAGATTGACACGAAAGCCACATTTCTTCCAATGGAAAATGTGTACGATTTTGTGCACATGAAGAATATTATACTCAAAAAGCAATTAGAACAAAACTAGTATTTTTCAGGATTTCATGAAAACTTTGCGGTTTCAAATCCACGCATTAATACAGGAGTTATTAAATATTCTTTTAAGCCCCATATTTAAAATCATCCTGCATAAATTTGCATAAATTCTAGCGATAATTACGGGAATCCTATTTTCACCGCTTAATAAACTAGTGTCCCATCTGAATCAAGAAACAGTGCCTATTTCTCCATATTGCTCCTATTTTCTATAGAAAATACTTGCAGCTGACTCGAAATAGATTTTGTTGACTGAAATGTAGTTTCTATTTGATTTATAGATCTTAGCAATGAGATAAATTCATGGTAATTCTTTTTACTGAGTTAGTATTGTATCACTTTATGGGTCCCATGAAGGGCTCAAAAAGTATGAATTTTTAACGTGACAAATATTCATTTAATATGTCATGACTCATTTTAAAATTGTCATATAAAGATCGTGCCACGTTCACTTTAGAAATTTTGTTCCACTTCGGAAGCGTAGTACAAAGCGTTGGAAACAATTGCAGTCTGTAACAAATTCTGTGCAGCGCTGTCGACCCACGCAGCCTTATTTTATTCCATTCCGTTTTCTTGTTCAAAGTTTTCTTATTAGTTATCAGAAACATTAGAGCTACAGCGAGATGTGGGGGTGATGGGAAACGTCCAAGTCTGGCTGTTGTGCATACAGGGTCACAATATTGCAGAGGATTTCTTGTTAAATATACCACTTGCTGCGCTTTGTTTCTCTACTGACATTTTCTAGTGGTTCATTATATTTCTGTTCATTTTTAATTATATTTATTTTGGGAACTACACGATAGCTCTTCACTTCGCAATTCATCCTCGGATTTTGAAGTTTCTTAAAGAGTAAAGTGTGTTTTCTCTTGTAGTCTCCGATTAAAAAACTTTCAACAGAAATAAAGTTCAATTTTATTCAAATCTAAATTGACTTCAGAGTCAGTTTTAAAGTCAATTTACAGTACGCTAGTCCTGTAAATTGATCTTTAAATTTTACTTGAATTCTTTCACTCCTACGTTGAATTATACAAAGTGTTTAATTTTTTCTCTCTCGGGCTCCTTCCCAACGAAAGTTAACTTTTACTTTTCAAAGAGAAGTTTGATCTTTCATCTTTCAGCCTGCCCTTGTCCTAACACTGTTAACAGCAATTCTATTTCTTTTAAATTCTAAAAAATGTCCAAATTTAATTTTGCCATCTAAATTTATTCAATATTGCTCGGTTAGGTATGGATCACAAAATAATTCAATAATTATTAGGCAGCCAAGCAGGCTTAGCTGAGTTCTCTGTAACACATCCCGCATGAAAGTGGAACAACTAGAGCAGGATTAAACCGATAAAAATATTATGCATACACTACCATAATAATTCGATTTGTCTTTGAAAAACATTAACAAATATTTTATCATTTCTGTCTACTTTGATCGATGGAACTAATAACATGTTTCTCCACCCCTTGATTCATTCCTACTGATCTCAACGAAAGTCATTGCTGCAGTAAATTCGAATCGATGTCGACAGTTTTTAATTATCGAAGTATAAGGCTGGCTGGCGAACGATATATTTTGTGATCCATACTTAGCAGGCAGGGTATTGAATAAATTTTGAAAGCGAAATTTGGAAGTGTTCCAATTGTTCAATGTTTGATGATCTATTTTTTTTGCTGATTAACTTTGAAACTTCGATTTTACTCGAGGTAATTCATTTACGTAACGTAAATGAGTAAACATAACTCATTTATTGTTTCCTTCTATCATCAAAATCGTTGAAAAGTCTTATAAACATAAGTTTAGGGCCAAAACAGGAAAATTACGTTTTTGTCAGATAAACTTTAGAATTTTTTTACCAAAAGTTCACTGATTAGCGAAGATAAAGGATGAAGATAAGCAAGTTTTGCCCAGTCTTCTTAATTTGGCAATCCCTTTTTAAGTAACTGAGCTACTTGCTAAATGATAAAAAATTTAAGACCTGTGAATAAAGAAATCCGAACAAAAATGTACGACAAAGTTGAAGTTCACAAATGCCTCAGTTATGTGTCATGCCTCCATTCTTTGTGATGGCCCATAAATTATTTGCGGAATGCTTAAAATCGGGATTTCTGATTGAATTAAGGGAAAATTATTCCCAGCGGTGAAGGTGGGATCAAGAAAATCATTAACTGCCTCAAAGTGTTGCCCATTTCTATAAGTATTTCTGTATCCTAACTAATGGAGAAGTAAATGAAAGTAAAAAACGGCTTGGGATAAGCTATTCACCTCATAAATTCTCACAAATTACGTCATGCGCAAGCATCGAAATTTATTTCACCGTAAATTTTATTTATCGATTTTACACGTGTCTTTCAATCAATACTTTTTGCAAATATTTTTGGCCAACCTTTTTTGATTGCTTGGGAATAATTTATGACGATTTTTAGTGTACATGGATGCGACATTTTTGACTTAGTCATTCGGTAACCGTGTTCACTCTAATTAGTTCACGTCCTAATCCTAGGATCAAAAAACTAACATAAAGAAACATTCGTTTTTAAACACCACCATATATTTTCACTCTTCATACTCTTAACAACATAAGTTATAGCACTGTAATCGTATAGGCTCGTATATCAATGTGAAGGTTTTACCCTCATAAGTGTTTTTGGATCATCTTCTAAGCGTTCTCCTTTTCGTCTGTCAGTAGAGTTCCATAAATCTTTTCAACTTTTTTTTTAGCAAATTGCAAACGTATAGAGTACATGTATACTGTTTTGCTGTCAGGTGATTCAACTACTCGTAGATATTAGCATACTTATTCATGGTTTTTCCACCAGTCAGATTTAAGGAGTTTAAGTTAAGAAATTTAAAACTCCAGAGTTATACCTCTTAAATCAAGTATATGGCAATGAATTCCTTTTTTTATGCAGAACTACGATCAAATAAGGATAGTTCATTAAAAGAAGAGCTTGATGATAATCAGATTTTGTTCACACAAATGAAATCAGAAAATGAGTCCTGATCCTAATCATAGCTGAGCCTTTCAACAAGACAACGACGCATAAAACAGGTGAAGTACACAGTTAAAACATAAAGTTTTTTTACGATTTTTTCAAAGCCCTTCCCACGTATTCAAATGTTACGAACTCGTTCTTCAAGTTGATTTCATTTTTATTGAATATCTTGTTATGACCGTTTGTTGGAAGGCCTGTGGGTGATGATGTTTATTAGTGTAATTAGTTTCAATTTTCATTGAAATTTGCTTGTGCTTACTTGGCGCAAAGTATTCGTAGCGCTATTTTTTCTGCTCGGTGATAACGAATGAAAACTAAACATGTAATAAGCAACGAAGTGAAATGTTGGACGCTGCAACATTCCAACGTCTCAGATGATGGGATGATCTGAGATGATGGGTACGATCTAAACTATTGATTCCACTTCGCTCACCTTTCTCCAGCCTATTCATCTATGACCTGTACAATGTGAACCATATTCAAACAACGAACTATTTCTACTCGTAAAATTTGATACAAAAACGCACAAAAACGACAGCTCACCCAATAGTATGAGAAATGGGCATCCGCGCAGCACAGCACCCGGTACACGGGCCGGCCAACTGGGACCAGTACACCCACAGCGACATCCAGCCTCCTGCGCCTGACCGACTCGGGGGTGGCCACGTGGGAGAGAAGCTCACTGGAGCACAGTTATTTTGGAGCTCAATATCCAACTCCGGGATCTCATCAGATTTTTCCCGTGTATTTGATTGACACAATTCATCGCGTGCGTTACAGAATTGAGCATGTTCGTTGCTTCTTTCAAAATGAACAAAACTGCTAATCATATTGAAATGTTTGAACTTCGTTGATTGAAAAAGCCATTCACTTAAGTTGTTTTTAACGCTTTCGTCTAAAGCTTCAGTCACTAGTATTGGCGTATCACTTTCAACGAGAGTAAACGTGACCGTATCGAATTCAGCGCTTCTTTTATTGGGCATTTGTTTGACACCCCGGGGTAGCCACTGAGTCGAAGAGCCAAAGCGACTGTGATCGTCATCGACTTCCAGATTCTGCAGTCCAGCTGCTTTCAAAAGCAGATTACAACATAGCAGAAGTGAAAAGCCTATACTGCCGATATTTTTCCCGCCCATGTTTTTCATGATGCGGTTTTGCCGAACTGAAATTCAACTTTTAGAATTGTGATGCATCCAAATTAGATATACTGTGAAATTTAGCTTTAGTTTTAAG
Organism: Platorchestia sp. MABIK; assembly: GCA_014220935.1. NCBI lineage: Eukaryota > Metazoa > Arthropoda > Malacostraca > Amphipoda > Talitridae > Platorchestia > Platorchestia sp. MABIK. The sequence goes on from JACJUY010007825.1 coordinate 8,128, forward strand.
GATGTATAAGTGAAAAATTTCTTGTCTCATCACATGCTGAAAAGAAAAGAGCATTGTATCATACCCGATATTCTTGATAAAGTTTTCAAATAAACAATTCGTTAAAGTCTACCAATAATGTGGGGTATAATGATGACATTTGTCCCTCAGTCTAAAACTTAGCATGATGCCCTCAGTGAACTGAAGCTTGCAAGCTGTAAAAAATATACAAGTACTTGTTTTTATTGCTTGGTAAGTTTTCAGTCTTAACTCAACGATATTGTGATGTTGTGTGATGAATTCCAGCGCTCAATTCTATCTTTGCAACAGTTTCTCGTGTGATCTATCCACACTATTCATTTTTGAATAAAAAGCTGACAATGGGCTTTAGCGAAACTACGCTGGTTTTGCGATAAATAAATAACCATAAAAACGCTGCTGATGAGCTGTAGTTTTACTTTTGCAGGCTAGTGAAGACGAGTTTGAAATAAGGGGTGTAACTAACAATTTGAAATAAGGAACAAGTGATTCTTTGATAATTCATTACTATGATCTTCAATTTTAACACGAATAAATGATGTATTTCTGCACAGAAAAATTAGGCAAAATTCGATTCAGTTTGGTTCCATGTAGATTTCATTACTTCTAAGAGCCTTTTATGAAATTATTACGCACAGCTAGGTTGAAATATTTTTTCAGTTAATATCTGCAGTTTTTTCACATATTCGGTATCACTGTAAAAAGAGGAGCAGGTTTTAATCACAGGGATTGTCTACTAATTTTATTAAAAGTAATTGATTTAGTGGTACAGGAATTGTTTTGCGTTGATCATTTAGACCAGCTGATCATCTTCACTCTAACTTCATTTACACGAGTACTGTTTCTCTTGACTCCATCCTAATGAAGAGTTTTAAGTCATCGTCATGAGTTGCATCAGTTATGCACACCACGGTGTCAGCGTGCCGTCTGAAATATAGATTGAACGCAGGTTTTCAATGACATTTACTTCTAGAGGAAAGCAGAGGAGCATTATTGCGATCCTCTTCTGGAAAGACCGAAAAATATCATTCAAGCAGGCCTTTAATTAACACATTTCCTGCGAAGTGACCCACCGGTAGTCACTTGGTTGATTTTCATAGTGCTGCTGACCCACCTGCAGTCACTAACTCATTTCTTATAAATACTTAATGAAAGCTAAAAAAGCCCTATCCAGTTAATGTTTGCAAGCTATTTTCAAAGATAATTACCATAATTGACTTTAAATTTGATTTGAATATTAAACTCAAGTTTAATCCATCACAGATTACGTGTTAATCTGTAAAGATTTTTATTTCGTGAAGAGAGACGCGAGCAATTTTTAATGGCTCTATTTTTTGGATCAGAGCTTTTTAAGTATAGAGCATTTTTTCTGAAAGAATAATAATGCTTTGCATCAAGTCTGGGTTGAATTTGTTAAAAAAATTCAATCGTGAGTGTATGAAGAATGATTTTTAGACTAAAAAGCTATAGATCTTGTCTTCTTGATCACATGCGACAGGATTTTTCTGGTTCGTGAGTGCCAATTAAAACACAAACTGAAGCATACATTTTAATAAAAACTATTCAAGAAACTTCATGCTGAGAAGTAAACCTTGGTTGTTTGACTTTCCCCCATTTCGCGAATCCTTACATAAACTGTGCAACATCAGTCGATTTGTACAGTAATCCAGAAGACAGAATTGAAACTTTGCGGCAAGTTCATAAAAATTCAAAGCACTTATATGATTTTCAATTCAATTCAACATTTTTATTATTCTAATTCACCCATCAATTAAAATTATTTCTAGATAAGTTTTTATTTCGACCTGATTAAAAATCTTTCACTTTTTGAAGCTCACAGAAACCCCAGAGCTGGGGCACGAGTAGAATAGTGTCATCTCAGCACAGCTTGCACAAGAACTCCAGGCCATCAATGACATACTTTGTTCGCTGCTGGCTGCCAGCTGACTGTTCTCAAGATAATTTTCTTATCTTGGATTCCCCACGTGATTACAGCCAGTGTTACTAGAGTCGATAGACACACCTATACGTAGTAAGACACGCCTGTATAAACCTACCCTCTGTATTTACTCCCAAGTGTCATCATGATTTTGCGGCTTCGCAGCGTCCTGAACATGCACGGTCGATCACATTCTTCCTAGTCTTCAAAACGAATATATGGTATCATGGTATAAGGTCTTTGAGCTTGTAAACTCTGAGCTCATCCATGATGGTGTTGAATTTTTTTTACCGATTAGAGAAAACTCTTCAGCGTTTAAGCATCAAGAACAAAGTAGAACTCATCAGAATTCCTGCTCGTTACTGTCATTCGAAATACAATTATTGACAGATTTTATTTAAAGCATATTGGAACGTTCAACATGAGAATTTCAAATCATTTTTGAATATAACTTGAAACCTTTACGACTCTACCCTATGATCCGATGATTAATCGGCTCATTGTTTCTCGGAAACAATGGGCGCAGTTACACTTCCATGCATAGGTGCTTAGCAAGGTTCTGCATGGAAGAGATCATATTTACTTACGAGTATAGTTCTTTTTAGTTGTACATAGATGAACAATCACCATAATTGTATACTTTAACTTACAAATTCGTGTTATCTGTTTAAAAATTAATTATGTCATTTTCCTCTGAATAAACTTGGGAAAACAAATTACTGTATTTTTCATTTTAATCTCATAGAAAGTGATGCATATTGCAGGAAATATGAGAAAACCTAAAAGATATGGTCATTTTAAGTGAAAATTTCTCTAATGCATATGATATCGTTATCTACAGCTACGTCCATTTCGCTTGCCAAGCTGCATTATAATTTTTCTCAAGTTTCTTCGAATCAGAATTGATTCATTTTCTTTATCATATGATAAGTAGGGAAGATTGAAAGCATTTCTTTATTCTAAAAATCACAGCTATCATGGGCAATTGTCACGAAACGAAGGGGTAACGCTGGCGCATCCCCCCCGTATCCGTAGTGAGGGGTTTAAACCTCATAGTGGAAGAGGAAAAGGAAAGTGCAGAGCGGAAGAAACACAGAAGGAGAAATGATAGAACAGGTTGGAAAATAGAGACATTGTGGACACCGATCTGCTCACCTACTTCAGTACCTCAGGTCAACACGGGAAAATAAAAACGATTAACAGCACATTTCAGAATTAGTTTATTCAAGTCTGTCAATGAACACGTGAATCACATTGATGACAAACAACTATTGAAACAAACCGGAACACAGAATGCGATAAAAAAAACACACTGACGCGAATTCAAACTTCTGCGATGCGGATAACCAGCTACGGGCACAGGAATAGACTATAGTATTACCTACAAATGCCGAAAGCACACCAGCGTGTAAATGCACTTCACCTACTCCAAATGTTTAGCGTTTTGCAAGATAGCTCCTAACTCGGTGCCTGAACCGCTTGTTTCTCGCGGCTAAAAAGCAATACTAAGCGTGCCTGCACTTCATAGTCTGTAACTTTCCTGTCCGTAGATCGCCTGTCGATTCCCTTTTTGCGCCCAGGGAACCCTCCTGAGGCTCACTCCTGCTCGCGTCATCTTGCATCAACCAGTGTGATGCAGTCTCAAGCTGCAGTTCGTTGAGCCTCCCAAACCCTGAGAACAAGGAGCATATAAAGTACTTTGTCCCCTTAAGCCATCATTCCCTGTAATAATTGGTGGTTAATAAGCCCCTTAAAATTTCACGAAATTCCCCACTAGATTCCTACCGAACATTATGAAAAACACAAGGTCATATTACTTCAGAAGTTTAGCATTAGAATGATCAACAACGCTCCCACTATTTCCAATTTACTGTGCGTTAACTTAAAAAGACTTCCCTATAACATGAATTCCATTCGAGAAATAATTATTTAACCCATTTTTACCCATATTAAAAAAAAAAACACCCTGCTTGAGAACAAAATGACAAAAACAAAAACATTGCACTTGCTTAAGGCTGTAACACAATTTCTGATTGCTGACTGTATTAATCGTCTAAGAACAAAAATTAATTTTCTGATTGATTCAAAATCCTATCACTTCTTCCTAACACACAAAGGCTTGCTCACCTCCCCTCTGCAGCTCTCTGGGCCTACATCCTACACGGAACCAGGCAAATGCTTAAATAAAACCGGCTCATCCCTCGATCTCCTTAAATAGGTCAACTCACGCCTGACATGCATTGTGGGCTGTGTATGCATTGCATTGTGAGGCCCCGCGAAATTACCGCTTCTCCCATTGGCTCGCCCTTACGCGTCACCTCTCTATGCTGACGTGTCCCTCGCTTCCATCTAGTATTACTACACACAGCCCTCTCAAAACTTTTTAGAACCCCGAAAATCCCTTGTTCCCTTACTCGTAGAGAATGAAATTTAACCTTTTACTTCTCTATGCTATGTATTTATGTTGCAATCGGTTCTTTAAGTATACAGTTGCACGCACTAGCTCTCAATACATCTCCCATCCCCTATACGTACTCCCCCCTTCTCCTAAGGTAAGGAACTCCCTATTTCCCTCTTGGACGCGCTCGGCTATTTCGCGCGCTTTTTTCCGAATACATATATATACTTATATGTATCATAACATTATCATAACACAATTGTTGAGTAATATCATTCACTGAAACATATTTAAATCCAGAAATCACTTACACAAAGTTTTAAAAATAAAGAATATAACATTTTTCTTCTTCATTCATATACAAAGAAGTGGCGTCAGAAGTTTCATAGCAGCTTCTGCCGAACAATGGCTTGATACCCTGACATTCACATTCATAACCAATAGCTCGATGCACACGCTGACCAGACCCGCTACCGCCATCACTCGTTTGGTGTATTCTGGCTGTTGAACCATAGATCTCGAAAGACTAGAGCGAGAACACGACCATGAGCAAAAAGCAGTTATACCTTCCCTGTTTGGTCATCGAACTATACCCAGACTGCTTTATTAGAGCATGCCAAGCTTGGGAGACAGGCTTGTGACAGCAATCTGGTGGTATAAAATCATCAATTATAATTTTCAATCATCATCTTCAATCATCTCCCTGGTCGGGGAGCAAACCGTCTCATCAAAACTCAAGTAACTTGGAAAATATTATTTTCATTAAATTTTTACATTACTCACTAGCCGTACAATTCGTTAGAATACTCGCATTATCCGCTGCTTTTGTTTATAATTTGAATGAACATGACATCCTGCTCATTCACATAAAGAGGGTGAAAAATATTTCAGAAAATAGTGAAGCCAGATAGAATTTCAACATTTATTCTAAAACTTTCGTTCAAATATTATAATAGAATATTGACCTTGGAACTCTTCTCTTCTGAACTAGCTAGCAAAATTAATTGTTAAAACTCCCCAACGTTATGGCTTGGTTCACTCATGAATTAGGCGATACAATCACAAGTTTATTTTAACTACACAAATGATCACTAGTTAGTAAGAGGACAACATGCCTTAGTATAACCTAATATATTTATACGAGTATTCACCCAATTCTATGAGTGCATCCATTGAACGAACTGTTTCCGTCTAAGGCGGTATACGCCGCATGCGAAACATAATCCAGAAGTTCTTCAGTTACGACAGAGAATTGATTGGTGATAGCATCTCGTGAGCAGATAAATGTGTGACGTTGTGAAGTTATTTGTTCTGATAGCATGATTCTACTTTGAACGGCTCTTAGAAGTCGCACAAATTTAAATGACTTTTATCGTATTCAAGTGATTATATTCAAGACTTCCAGAGACCCATGTGAAACCGATTTCTGCTTTAAACCCTCCTCTTCAATTTTCGGCTTAATTCAATCATTGTTCTCATTTGAGCCCCTGCATCTGTTGAGACTTGAAGAATCGTCCTTGTATTAAAAAAAGCATTCAAACCATATTTAAACCGTAGATTTTCATTTGCTTACTACATTATCCGTATAAAAATATTCCTCTCCTAAATAGGCATCAAGCAAACGTGTTGAATCTCACCTTGCAAGCTATAGAAGCTACATATGGAACTACGGAATTAATTATAAATGGTTTGAAACGTAAATAACAAAGTGTCGTAATTTACAAAATTCATCCCAGCTTGACGATCGATTGGTGTACGTGATTTTTTATTCAGCTAAAATGATGCCTGCGACATCTTTTCACAGATCGGAGGCCTTTCGTGTGCGCCTGTCATGACTAGAATAAGGAGTACCTTGCAGCCCAGCCGCTGTCGAGGATGTATCATTCAAAAGCTGCAAGCGGTTTTGTTTCTGTAGCGAAATTTCCGGTAAAGATAGTCTGGTCAGGCTAATGTTTGTTTCGGGAATTTCTTTTCCATCGCTAAGGGCTGGAAGAACACAGGAAGCGTGGCGTTCTCTGCCGTGTTCAGAAGACGAACAGTGACAAGCATCGATATCTGACTCCAACAAACGATTTGGCTCTTCAAATTGCCGTTTCGCTGACCCTGGAATGATTGCTCGCTTGCGCCGAGGAACTACGACATTAGGCAGTTCTTTTGGTTCAATTTTCTCAACCGTAGATTGATCTTGATGACGTTCCATTTCTGGAGAGTATATTTTTTCCGATTCTTTTATAAAATTTGGTTCTTTTCCAGTCACAGGTGTAATGGAATTTTCCCTACGGAAGCTTTTAATCCGTGAGAGTAACCGTAAAGAAGGTTGAGTATCTGAAGTATCCGACCCGGATCGACTTCGCCAGAGCGCTATAGGGTTCAAATGAAATGGGATAGAGAATGTAGAAGCAGAATGGGGCGTACTTGGAGTCAAATAACTGTCAGGGGAGCCTGGCGAAATCGTTTGCGGGAACGAATACTTGGATACCGGATAATCAGGAGAACTTGTCGCACTCAGAGACGCGAACCACCTCCGCCATTTATGTTCAGAAAGGTAGATGGTTGGGGGCTTCCCACCGGCACAACCTGAGTGAACTGCAGTCGGATCGTCTGTAGGGAGAGGAGCAGTTCGGTAGCAGTAGGAGGCCGGGTTGTAGTAGCCCTCGTGGTACGGGATGCCGTGGTAGGTGAGCTTGCGACCAGGGTGGGGCGGCCTCTGCAGCTCGGGTTTGGTGAGGCGCCTGCCGTTATAGTCGTACAAAATCATCCTGAAATTAAATTAATGAAAGTCAGTTACCGTTAATAGTGGCATTTATCAAAAAAAAAAGGTAATGAAGAAATATCCAAGTTCATGTTATTCGAATGCAACTTTTCTATACTCTTCACTAATGGAGATCTTATTTTCATTTATTTTTCACCTTATTTTCACCTGAAATGATTTTCCACATAAAGCGAATCAAGTGATGCGAATGAAAATTTTAGACAATTCGAAATAGATGTAGAGTTCTTACTTTACTGTCATTAAAGCTTGTGCAAATAAAATCTTTGTTAGATGCTAAAATTTGTTTTGTTTTGGTTAAAAGCTGCGTGTATTTTTACTCGTACAAAATCAAAAGCCTTTCTTAAACCGTATAGTTTTAAATGCTGAGGCATGCTGCGAAATGAAGTAGAACATTGATAAATGCTCAACTTGAAACATGCAAAAATGAGTGCAGTTTTCGAAGAACATGAAGTCATTTACATTTATAGAGAAAACTAGTGAATAAAAGAAAGTGAGCCGCGATAAACAATCCTAAATTCCCGTTAGTCATACAACTGAACTACAATTCAGGTTTAAATAATTGATGATTAAATTTACAGCAGTTCTTACAAATAACTATGGTCAATGGGCTGAGTGCACTAATTCTTACAACATTTCACGCAGCACCGTGAGCAAACAACAGCCAACAAGAACGACACAATCAATGGATATAATTATTCAGTTAATGCCTCATAAATAATGTTTTACTCGGGATCGATCGAAATTATTCTCAGTTACTGCCAGAATACACAATCGCTTGTGAGCAATAGTTAGTCACTGACGGCAGAAACTTCAAAACTAGATGTTCCATAGAGCAAATTGTCCGAAGTTTCTAGGCCTGCGTTGTATTTTAAAGTTCAGTTCGATTTATCTCCTACAAACCAACACATCGAAAAGATTTTACGTTACTTAACCTAAAATTGTTCTAATTGTTAATTAAAGATTTGGGCTGCATGGTAGTTTGAAGTGCGAACTCGTTAACGGGTGGGAAATGTTGCAATCCCCCAGAATGCTCTAATGCTCCATCAACTGATGAGTTATTTAAACAGTAAGAATTTATGTGGACTTTATATATGTGTTATAAATATATACCGATATTTATACACATATATAAACAATCTGCATTTGCTAACAGCAGTTCCAGTTTTTTTATTTCCATACTCCCTAAGCCATCAAGCAAATTTACTATACACAATCTTTCAAGCTCATTTGTTGGAGGGAAGGCTCACTTAATATATAATACGTCTATTTGCAAAAAATATAGAACCTTGAATTTTGTAGCCGTTTATGTTAATCTTCAGTATTTGAAAATGAGTTAGATACTGAAATTCATTGTGTTTTTTCGTGTCAGTAAAGTAGAGTGTTTTTGGTCTTTTCACGTTTTTTCTAACCTACAGCAAGCGAACAGAGTGCTCTGTCGTAGATATCAGTATACTTGTTTGTGGTATTATTTCCCCCTATAACATTTCAGGACATTTTACGTTAAGAAATTAAAAAGCCCCAATGTGATATGTTGGCATAAAATTGATTGAAACAAACTACTTTTTCTTTTAGTGAATCACTTGTTGCCAGATATAACATTAGTTTTAGTTCACTTAATTTTAAAAGTTATCACTTTTTCTCGTAGCTGCAGACCACATTCTCAATGAGCATCACAAAACCGTGTAACGTCTACCACGAATACATTCTGTTTCTGAACTGCCTAGTCGCATCAAGGAAAAATTAAAGATGGGACAGTTTTGCTGCATCACTCTTGACAATTGATGTGTCCCTTTACCGCCAGTG
>JACJUY010007825.1:18692-41351 GCA_014220935.1 Platorchestia sp. MABIK
GCCAACAGCGCCGAGACTCGAACCCGGGTCTCCCCGCACGGAGTCAGGTCCGCTACACACACGGCTACGACGAGCAGGCATGGATGGCTGCACGGTTGAATTTCTAAAGAAAGGAGGACATGTGGTTGTAGAATGGTTGGTACGTTTATTTAATGTGTGTTTTGAGGCTAGTAAAGTGCCGGTAGATTGGAGTAGCGCGTGTGTATTTCCTTTTACAAGGGGAAAGGTGACGGGTATGAGTGCAGTAATTTTAGAGGTATAAGTCTAATGAGTGTTGTTGGGAAGCTGTATGGAAGAGTTTGAATTGGAAGAGTGAGAGAGATGACGGATCGTGTGTTTGCTGAAGAACAATGTGGCTTTAGAAGTGGTAGAGGTTGTGTGGATCAAATGTTTGCTGTGAGGCAGGTAAATGAGAAATACTTGGCAAAAGGAAAAGATGTGTATTGGGCATTTATGGATCTAGAGAAGGCGTACGACAGAGTGGACCGTGAGGCTTTATGGCAAGTTGTAAGCTTGTATGGAATGGGTGGGAGACTGTTGAATGCGATCAAGAGTTTCTACATGGATAGCAGAGGATGTGTGAGAGTAGGGAATGAGGGGAGTGAGTGGTTTCCAGTTGTGACAGGTGTGAGACAGGGATGTGTGATGTCGCAGTGGTTGTTTAATTTATTTAGTGAGAGAAGTAGATGCGAAAGTGTTGTGAAATGGTGCGCAGTTGTTGGGACAAAATGGTATGTATTGGGAAGTGTGTCAGCTGTTGTTTGCAGATGATACAGCGCTTGTGGCTGATTCAGAGGAAAAACTGAGGAGACTGGTTGCAGAATTTGGTAGAGTGTGCGAAAGGCGTAAATTGAGGGTAAATGTGAATAAAAGTAAGGGGATGAGATGTTCAAGAGGTGGAGTTTTTGGAACTTTGGATGTGAGGATGAATGGGGAAGTGTTAGAGGAGGTAGAGCATTTTAGGTACCTCGGGCCGGATGTGGCTGTTAAGGATAGTATGGAAGTTGAAGTGAGGCATCGATTGAGTGAAGGCTGGAAGACATTGGGTGCAATGAGGAAAGTTTTTGAACGCAGAAGTTTGAGTATGAATGCTAAGAGGGGACTGTATGAAAGCTTGATCGTGCCAGTTTTGTTGTATGAAGCAGAGTCCTAGGGTTTGAGAGCAGCTGAGAGGAGGAAGTTGGATGTGTTTGAGATGAAGTGATTGAGGAGCATGTATGGAGTAACAAGAAGAGATAGGATGAGGAATGAGTTGGTTAGGGGGCAGACGGGGGTTTTCAAAAAGTTGAGCAGGCGAGTGGATGAAAGAGTGCTTGGATTGTTTGGGCATGTTGAAAGAATGAATGTTGAGCGGCTGGTGAAAAAGGATTTATACGTCGGAAGTGAGTGGTATTAGAGCGCGAGGTAGACCACGGATGAGTTGGATGGATGGGGTGAAACGTGCTTCGTATGAGAGGGCTTCTGACTCTGGACGTGGCGAGAGGGATGACTGCGGACAGAAGTGAGGGAGGGCAGTGCATAAGAAGGTAATTAAATTTTTTTTTGACGCGGTACTGAAGCCTGCCCGCGTGTGATGGGGTTGACCTGTCCTGTACGGGGGGAGGGGCTGCTCTCAATGAAGCGGTCGGGTTAAGCCAGCTATGGCTGTTGGGCCTGACTGTGGAAGATGGTTGTGCTGGGCTGCTGCTGATCCTGGCAGTTCTGGCGCGGCCAGTGCTGCCTCTCTCGCTTCCTAGTGACTAAGAGTGATGATTGTGGCCTGCTGTCGACTACCCACCCATAGGAAGGAGAAGCCTGGTTAATGTATGTGTGTACTCGTGACAATATTTCCTTCAACGTCTGAGATATTCCCACTGGCACCCATTGTAAGATTTTTGTCTTCGTTTACATTCATGAAATGTAGTCTAACCCGCGACTAGAATTAGTCATAAGGACTTTCTAGGTTAACTCAAAATTTTGAATAAGGAAAGCTTTTCTATCTTCCTTCCTTAATTTATAATTTTTGTACCTTAAACGTTTTGTCTGAACCATTATTCTATAACACTAGTTAATTTTATGTGTTCAAATGATAGAGAATAAAATTGAAAGTACTAAGGCCTGCTGGCTTGGAAGAGACAGTAAAGCGGTTATTGATTTAGAACTAATGAAACGCACTATATTCGAGTAATTATTACTACTAATTTCTAAGCTTTCCCAAACAGAGACAAGTACATTACCTGTTAGGGTATGCCTCATTATGTGTTAAGGTACGCATGTCTCTTAATAACTGTTACTTATGCATGACTAGAATAGCCCTTTAATAAAGGTTAAATATTCACAAATATCATGGTTTACCTCTTATTGTTTTCTCATTCGTAATAGTTTCAAAACTGTAATGATAATCCTGATTTGAAGAAAACAATTATACATAATATCCATGAATAAAATGTACTTAAATAATAGGAAGCCCAGCGCAAATAGAAGCTGAAACTTTTTCGTAATGATTATACTAATAAATTTTACACCTTGAGTATTTTGACAATAGTTTAAATAATTTACTTAAATTATAGAAACATTCGTTCTAGTCCACCAAATTCTCTCGATCGTGGTGTTGTTACCGTATTCATAATACTTTCGGGCCTCAGTGCATGTTTAGAATTATTGTCACCGTAGCCGTGCGTGAGTGCATGAGACTTGTATGACGTTGAATTTAGTTTTTGTGCTATTTTTTCATCTCTTTAGCACTATTTCAAGTGATTTCAAAATGCTTCAGCCTCAAGAAGGTGTTAGTGACGTCGAAACGATGCATTTGAAAATTTTGTTACAGTTCTGTTTAGTACACTGATTAGAAACACTTTAAGAACCTTAAGGTTCAATGAGCTCAAAGTAATATCATTCTTCGTATTATAAAGTTTTTCCATTCATCGTGAACAGCAATCTTCCCTGGACAGCTGATGGCCTTACTGAGCAAAATCAAAATTCGAAGGTTCGTGGTGCCGATCGCGCGTGCTGAGACACCCTGGCTCCTTGTGCGGACGATGCACTGGTCGAGGGAGGCGTGGGCGAGGGAGATAGGAACCCCTTTCCTTTGTAAGACCTCACCCTCCCGTAAAAAATGAAAAAGAAGGGAAAATACCAGCAAAAAATATCATCCAATTTTGATGGAAATTATGCAAAAGCCTTAGTTCGTTTGATTATGGAATGAATAATGTTCATTTCTCACTGAAGTGAATGGCATAAAATGTACAGGGTGTTTCAGAACATAAGGTGCAAAATTACATACCAAGTAACAAACGAGATTAGCTAGGATTTGAAATGTGCATTGATGTAGGTGGAAGACATTTGAACAATTTTTATGAAGCAAATTCCAAATGAATATTGCGAGTAATTGTGTCATTAAATTTCATAATTTAAAACAATAAACAGCTAATATCTCAAAAACCCGATTTTGTCGGAAAATTTCATAGAAGAAAAAGTGTTTATTTGGCCATTTTCTACTTGGTGTGAAATTGTGTACCTCTTGTTCTGAAACACACAATATAGTTGAAAATGGTGTAACGTGCAGTTACTCCGTAAGAAAGTGCCATCATAAAATGGCATTCACACTGCGAGCATGCGGGAAGGTATAATGCAAAAAACGTTATTTTGGCCAAAGAAAGTTAAATACAGAGCAGCCCCGCAAATAACAAAAACATTGAAAGGAATCACAAAATGCAACAACCGGGACACGCCCTGCCTTCTGTTCTCTGAGAAGGCAATAGGGGAGATGCACATCAGTAATGACTAGAAGGTAAACATAACGCTGACTGAGGCGTGTTGAGCGAAATTTGAAAGGCTCGTCTCCTGTCTGTAAAAATGACAGAGCTCTCTTGAAACAGGTTTCTAAGAGATGGAAAAGGTGTCAATGTCTGTGCACAAATTGGAAACGCTGTTGCGTTAAATTAGGGTGAATAAATACGTATTTACCACTAGTTCATTGAGGAAATTATTTAAAACCACACAAATGATACTGCTATATTGAAATTGCACGTGCATGCATAGATACATCGTGTACTTTATTGTACATGAATGAAAGGTAGTTAGAGCAGGCAAAGTGGACATGATCGATAAATGATTACATTTAGGCATGTCTGCCAATCTCAGTTAGTCTTTTCTAGAAAAATGAGAGATTTCTAAAGTTTTTGCCAGATGATAATTATCTTCCAAAAAGAGTTGATGAATCTGCCTAGCAGACCAGAGGATAACTATCTTCCAAAAAAAAAATTATGAATCTGCCTAGCAGATGTGTAATGTCTGTGAAAGTACGAGTCAGAAAAATTAGATTGTTGGTCTGTCAAATAGCTAGGGCACCCAGAAGAGAACCTTGGTATTATTTATGCTGTTTACTTATGCAACTAACGCACTTAGAACTTGGAACTTCAAACTGGAACGAGCGATGGTTGGAACGGGTGAGTGTACTTAAACCTATGACTTATCGGAAGAGCAGCCCCTGTATTAGAACTTACAAGTAACATAACTCGAAAAGAAACAGTTTACAAAGCATCTCAGTGTAAATAGTGTGTGTCAGTCAGTGTGAGGCGAATTCAAGCAGAGCATAAAATTGAAAATCATTTTAAACAAGAACTAAATTAGTGATGAAAACATGTAAATGGCTATAAATTAGTAAATAAAGACAGAATATACATTGAATTGTGTAATCACACAGATATCGACAAACGCACAAGTTTTGAAACCAGCCCATATTTAAATCCTGTATGTCATTTTATATCATATTATCCAATGGAAATAAAGTTGACAAATTTCACTAAGAACGTTGGAACAGTTCCATTCTCCTCAACAAGGGGAAAATTCAGATTCCATTCAAATCATCTTTCTAACGACACTCTATCATGGACGTGCATCTGTGAAGTTAAAACTGCACAAGCGTTCGCGTTTCTGGGTAACTTTTGTATGTACAATGCTCATATTCCAACGCAGAGATATGGCGCAGGGCTTGAAGAGATAAGCCGTAACTCCACATTATTAGATGTGAATCATGTGAGAAGTCCATTTTCAATATATATATTGTAAAGTTAAAACTTATTTGTAATGAATTAAAATTTTTATCGCTGGCATGTCAGAATTGGTGTGCGCTTCCCCGGTAATACACAAAACTCTGAATAGGGAACTCAACATCAAGGCCTTTGTACTGTCTTGAGCAACTGAATTTATTTAAGCGACGACTGTTGGCTCAGAACTAACAATGTCTTTTTTCAACTGAATACGTTGCAAATTGAGGGTAGTTCAAGAGACGATTTGTCAAAGAATTGAGTATTGCGTTATGTGAGGATCAGCAGGATGCGCTGTGTAGTATATTTGAGGCCTTTGCGATGAGAAAGAAGTCTCTCAAAAGAAAAGCCGTTTCCACAAAAGTTTATTCGTGATATGTATTACAACACATTGGATTTTAAAAATTTCTTAGTATAAAGTTCCTTAATTGATGGACAAACCATACGAGGCGTACTTAGCTTTGTCGAGGGTTAGTTTTGTTACTGAGAGAAGCCATCAAAGTATCATCTCGTAAATTTTATCCTCAGAGAGATGGTTGAAAACGCATAAATAATTTAAATACTACCAAAGAATCCTTCAGGAATTCCTTCGTTATAAGTAGAAACTAAAAGAAGAATACACGGAAAACGCTTTACCGAAACAGACTAAAAACACCGTCGTAAATGATATTCAAGGAGAGAGATAAGGCTAGTCAAATGTGTTTTATGATAAACATCGCACAACACGCATATGTGTATGAATATACAGTACAGATTTGTATATGTTTGTACACACAAGTGTATGTATATACATATAAGTATTTGTATAAAAATATAAGTGAATGTATTGGGTGTCCTAGAAATCATGCGCTATTAGTGCATGCCCTAGAATTCGCTGAACTTGTTCGGGCCCACAGGTAGCTATACTCTAGTTTGACCATTGTATTAGCCTTAAGAAACATTCTACCTCTGTATCACCTGTGGTAAATAAATTGTTTAAATTGTTTAAAAATTGTATTTACACTAGGGTGGTTCTAAAATACACATTTTTTAAATGTTAAGCTCTCACCCTGCCGAAGTGTTCCATTGGTCCCAAAAACACACCAGCCAAAAAAGAATTGAAATCCATTAACATTTAGGGGTTTCCCAGGGTGGTCAAAGTTTCGCTCTTGCTAACATATCCAGAATTCTTCAAATGTGGCAGTGCTTACAAGTTCATTAACTTCCAGCACTGATGAACGTGATGAAACTGAAGCAGTGTTTGCCACCCAACCTCCTCCAAAGGGCGCGAAGATTAACATTGTGACGCCATCGCTGGCAGCTGCTTTGGACAGAACAAAGTTGTCCGACAGAAAAGCTGCCTTCGTACTCGCCGAAGCAGCAAAGAGCTTGGGGCACAACGGGGAAGAGCTCAACATAAATCATTCTTCCATTCACCGCCACCGAGAATCCTAGAGGATGAACTTTGCCCGCTCCGTTCAGGATAAATTTGATCCCACTGTCAGCCTCATTGTCCACTGGAATGAAAAATTAATCCCCCTTTAACTTGCAAAGAGCAAGTGGACCGATTGCCAGTGTTGGTTTCTGGGCTTGGAGTCAACCAGCTTCTTTCAGTTCCAAACTTGGGAAGCGGCACTGGGGCAGCCCAGGCCGATGCTGTGGTAAACGCACTGCAGGAATGGGATATAACTGATCGTGTTGCAGCTATTTCCGAACACTAGCCACATCTCTGGAACGTGCACCCTCATCCAGCAGAAGTTGGGAAGAGAGCTTCTATTCCTAGCTTGCCGTCACCACGTCTTGGAATTGCTTGCGGGGCTGTCTTCAGAACCTGCATGGTATCAACTTCCGGTCCCGAAGTTCTCCTCTTTAGAAGATTTTGTCAGAAGTGGTCGTTTATGGACCAGTCATCATACCAAACAGCAGAGAAAATGGCGAACTTTGCTTTGTTCGAACCTGACAGAGTTTGAAGTTTGCCAAAAAGCAGCTTAAAGAAAAGCAACACGAAGTTGATTACCGCGAATTTTAAGAGCTGTGTGTCATTTTTTTGGGTGGTATTCCAGAAGGAGGAATATCTTTCAAGTCTCCGGGACCAATGCATCATGCAAGATGGATGGCCAAAGTAATATACTCCTTGAAAGTGTGGATTTTCTCTGGCCAATTTAAATTGTCAAAAAAAGAATCAAATAGCTTGGAAAGAATCCTTATGTTCATCGTCACATTCTATCTGAAGGCGTGGACAACTGCAACAGATGGAGTTTCATCTCCTGCTTCTGACTTGGCCTATTGCAGCAACTTACTGCATTTGAAGAGTATGACAGCCAAGTGTCTAAGGCCGCCAGCAAGAAACTGGCATCTCATCTTTGGTACGTCTCAGAGGAACTGATCCGACTCTCTCTTTTGGATGCCCCCGTTCCGCTTGATGTGAAGAGAAGGATTGTACAGAAGATTAGCGAAGAAGAGGGGCTTGAAAATCCACCCATGAGAGCAGTCGTCGATCTGCAAGAAATCGGAAATAAGACTCCGGGCGACTTCGCCTTCATGAACTCCTTGCTCCTCTTCACTCGCCTGGGTCTTTCGACAAGTTTCTCGGAGGCCAACCCAGAATCTTGGGAAGATCTTGAGGACTTCAAGAAAACAAAGGCCATCATCGGAGCCATATGAAGGTCGTCAATGACCATGCCGAACGTGGAGTGGCTCTCGTCCAGGACTTTAGAGGATTGCTAACAAAAGGGGAAGAGCAACTCCAGTACCTTCTTCAAGTTGTCGGAGAACACCGAAAGATGTTTCCAGACTCCAAGAAATATACCCTGACAGCGACCAGGCAACATTGAGTGGCTAACGACCATGAGACCCCTGCCTTAGTAGCTAATACCCACAAACTTGTGGAGGGACCTGGAATGCAGCTGTAGTGATTCCCGACATGTATTGTACATTTCCGTATATTGCCCGGTATATGCACAAGAGGCGAATCTTTGACCCCCTGGGAAACCCCTAAATGGTGATGGATTTCAATTCTATTTTTTTTTCTGGGGTGTTTTGGGACAAATGGAACCCGTTGGCAGGGTGAGAGCTTAACATTATAAAAAAAAATTAATGTATAGTGAAGGACCACCCTAATATACATGCATATTCACGTATCATGGTTGCACAGAATCGCAAATGCTCGAGAAGTTTTCAACATCACTGACGTGTGTCAATGTAAGATGACCATTAATGTGGCAGTCTGGCTATGAACTGAATTTTGCATTAGTTAGAGATACCAAATTAAAGTTTCAGCATTCGGGGTAAAATTTAATAGTTTTAATTTTGGTGAATTATATGACACACTTTACAGAATCAGGAGACAGTACTTGAGTATAGGTATTAAGTCACAATACGTCGTTGATCAACAGATAACTCGTGTCAAAACATTATAAACAATCTGAATAATTTCGTGACGGATACTTTTCAGCAGAGCCAGTACATTCATGCCGTATTGAAAGCTTAAAAAATCAAGGTCGTTGTTAACATTAATGGTTACTATCATTACTATTGTTTACTGGGTAGTCGTATACAGACAAAAATGAGAAAGAAGCATTTTATTTTCTCAAAAAATCAATGTGACCAAGCTCGGAAAGCATTTAAAGATTGGTAAAATGAAATGTTGGAAGGGAACTCGAAAGGTTATTTTCCCATTCGAAGCAAGAGGAGGGGAGTAAATCGGCTGTGCTCACGATTAACAATCGCGTAGCTTTTTCACTTGGGCAAGCTTTGTCCTGTTGGTTTTATTTTTTATCCTAAGAGTACATTGTCAGTTTTTCAGTCCCAAATTTGTCAGTGTAAATCAATTTTAAGTACTATTAATACAGCGAGTGAAGCCTAACAGACCGCCATGTGACGCGCTAGGCACCTCGACCTGCTCGCAGCATGACTTGAGGTGTCCGCTATGCTCAACAGTGTCAGTCCAAACCTCACTCACCTCAAGAGATTTACACAGTGAACCTAGAACTGCAATTGAGAGCTACAGTATAGATATATGTATTGCAATACAATCAACCATCAATTCGTGACAGTATTTAATTTGTCTCGCTGATTCATTAGCAGAAGCCAATCATTAGATAGCTGATCATTATATAACCGTGGTTTGGACTTGCAGTTGAAAAACCATTTTAGCCACCAGCGTTGCTTGTAGAGTGGTATTCTGGTGTTCAAACATATAATAACTGTGCATTATTTATTTCTTTCCACAACTATAGTGAGATAAATAGTATCACAATTTCAGATTACTCGTAATAGACTTTGATTTGTACTATAACCAGTTTGAGTTCGCCCAATGTTTCTTGGAGGTATGTTGCTTTTGAATGTGATGAACTCGGGCCCACTGAGCGCCGTGTGATATACCCCTGACTGTCATCTCATTCAGCTAAGCAAATTCTAAAGTAATCACTATAACGAGTTTTTTTATATTGGTGGGCTGAAATACCTTCGCAGTCATGTATTTTTTTCTAAGATTCCACATGATGTTTGAGGAAACGTCTCGTACATGTATGATGCTTCTCAGACTCTGAAACGAGTGCAGTCCACGCCCTTTGATTATCTCTCTTAGCCAGCAAGCATAATTTACCCTCTCTCTGCTGCTTTGCTTACTTTTTGCAATACACGACATGAGCTTGGTTCATGTAGATACGAGCCTCATATGTGTCAGACCAACTACGTTCGATCTGTGATAGACCGTGACAGATCAATGTTCGTTGTAGTGAATAAATTTATTAATACTGCACAATGTCATTCGTTCTTTATCCAACCTCTTCATCTCTCCTACGTCATGTTCAATCAAAGTTGGTTTAATGATATTTACGTTCCTCTGCAGATTTAGGGCAGACTGGGAAGAATAAAAATGTTGAAAAAAACTTTCGCTTTTTGTAATCTTCCTCGTAGAAATCGGTCCCATTAGTTACTCAAGCCAAATACCTCCTGAGTTGAATTTAGTAGCTCATGATAGCAATCAAAGTTTACTTTAGTAAACAAAAACATTCCCCCCAAAGCCGTGTTTTGTCCGTTCAACCTCACGTATACTTCTTCATTTCTAATGTTGAAAAATACTTCAACGGGAAAGACTCTGAAATAGTTACATGAAACCAATGAGTACAGGCGCTCTGAGTTCACTAAATACAAAATTGCATGGGCAAGCGGTGCACCAAGAAGTGTATAAACATTAAAAACGACGTAACTAGATATATTTTATGTTTCGGCCTCCGATTGCACTGCATCTTGCAACGTCTATGTATCATGCGCGCTCCGTTAGAAACGTATCCGTTATAGTGTTAAGATATGTAGCAAATTTGTACACGAGCCTCATTTGATATTCTCTGAGACAGTGTTACTAATCGTAACTGTTTAAAACGTCTTAAGATTATATTTTATTTAATGCTCTACAAAACATGAGTAGAAATGGAATCAGTTTATGAAAACGATAAACAGTTTTATAACTTTCCAGCCACTTTTTCATACGAACAATCGTACAATGAACAAATAATGGTATACACGATATTTCCAGCGTTTTCTGGGAGTTTACCGAAATTGATCAGGAATAGCAGGACAAGAATAATGGTCGAAATGGCGCACAAATTCGAAATCCACGGGAAGAAACTCGAACTGTACTGCAAAGCTGGGGAATTAGAAGTAGTCTGAAGAACTCGTATACTTTTTCTGGATACCACATGCATATTTACGTGAATTATCTTGATGAAAGTAGAACAGTGTAAAAACACTTGTGGTCAAATATTCCTCTAATTATTTTTGTTATCTTTTCCAAGCCAGCGATTAGTGCAGCTGATGCATTGTCATGTTCATCAGTCCCTCGTCCTTGCATTCCCGATCATTTAATAACTAGAATTGTAAGACTTCTAAGAAATAATTGAATTCTTACATCTTAAATGCTCTACTTCGACTTCCAGTTGAGAATTCTTTGAAGTAGATTTTAACAGAATTCCATCCTTTATGGGAACCCTGCCGGCCTCTTACTGATTTGGGCGAGAAAAAGGTTGCCATTTATTGTTTTATCACTCACTTTGTAGTAGAATGACCACACTTCTGCGAGTGCAGTTGTTAATCTAAATCATGAAAAAAAGGATTATTGTCGACGGCTGCTATTTAACCCAAGTACTTCCCTACTACATAGAAAATTTAGAAATATGGTGTTAAACCATGCGACTAAATCAATTTAACGTGCTCTTCTGTATTTCGAATCATGATTTTGACTTGTTAACTAAACGATAATACTTTTCCCAACATCAAAAATTAAGGGAATCACACGGAAGGAGGACAAAATTGTATGAACGCATGAAATTTTACGTTCATTTCAACTTCTTTCAATCTTACAGTTTCAATGAGCAAGGAGCCTCGCACATACTGTAGGTGCACTTTTCCCCTTATTCCATGCTAAATGGTGCCTGTGTTCTTCTTGATAACACTTTTATTGAGGTTCAGGAGGCTGAAGCCAACTTACAATCTCAACATTTCATGGGTTGTTGTTATTTTGAAACGTACACTTGCGATTTTTGAATAACCACTTCCCTAGGGTTTGCATCCCGGGATCCCGGAGGATTTGGGGCTGAAATTTCCCGGTCCGGGAATTCCTTTTTTCCCGGGAGTTCCCGGTACTCTAAATTGTATACGTTATTAAAGATATTAGTGAGAAAAAACTTAAAATCATCCTGCTTGCCGTGAATTCCCGAGATTCTAAATAGTTTACATATTTCAAGATGTTAGTGAGAAAATAGCTTAAAATCATGCTGTTTAAAATGATTAATCAATTAGCGAGCTCAAGATTGGACTTCAGTGCTTTAATATTATTACAATTTACATCACTACACAGTGTAGTCTACACTCTCCCATCATAAAGTTCAACTATTGCATCAGAATATATTTTGTGATTTGGTTTTGCAGGTAATAAAGAATAAACTGAAATAGAAACGATGGCAACGGTCGATGTTGTAGAAACTAAAGCCTTTGTGTGGCGGTACTATGTTAAAGATGCAGCTGGAGAAAGTGCGAAGTGTGTAAATTGCGGTAAGAATTTACTTTGCAAAGGCTAGTCTACCAGTGGTTTGTTACGTCACCTAAAGAGTAAACACAACAAATTGGAGCCTGAAACTGTAGACCCAGTTGCGTTCACTAGTAGCTGAGGAAAAAGAATTCGTATTGGAACACAACGCCGTCATACAAGGGAGAGCAGTAGAGAAAGCACTAAACCTAAACAAACAAAAATAACAAGTTTCATAAAAGGACATCTAAGAACAAGTGACCAAGCTTGTAGCAGTTGATGGCGTGTCAGTAAATATATACAGTTAAAATGAGTAAATTCAATAGAGAATTCTTCTCAAATAAAGGTTTTTCGCTCCCTAAATCGCCAAATACTGTAATGGGCATGGGCAACAAGTTACAATAGCATAAATCTAACATTTAAAAAAATCTCGGGATTCCGGAAATTCCCGGGATTGACTTCCTGGATTCCGGGATTTTTATTTTATCCCGGGATTGCAAACCCTACTTTGATGAGATTCTTCTAAATGATGTAGCAATAGATGGTATCATCCATCTTCTCTTTAATAAAATGAAATCCTCACTACCATGCGAGGTCAATCAACCCCAGGCCATTAAGCTACCAACTCCGTACGTACATCCAAGTTGGCTAGGTATTTTTGGGTCATTGGCGGTCCCCTCCGTCCTCCAAACATGCCGAGCGGCACCACATCCAAACAGTTCAATTTTGATTTCATCAGACCAAAGGACAACCTTATAAGGCTCATTTCCTGATCGACAGTTATCTTTCGGAAATTTTAAATGACTTGTAAGATGCTTTCGGAATCAGAGGGGTATTTTAAGAGATCTGTCACTTTCGATTTCGTTCATGTAAAATTCTCTACTGCATAATAGTTCTGTCATTTACCTCTGTACAAGAGGCTTCAGTATAAATTTTATCTCGTTTGAGTAATCACTGGTCAATTTTTTGACTTTTTTTTGCGTGTTTCAACTTGCATTGACACCAATCTTCCGTAGCGATTAAATGACAACAGCAAGTTGATAGCTGTATCATATTCTGTCAATTTACGCTAAACTGAACTTATGTTAAATTATGATACACTTAACAAGGCATAAATATTCTTGCATACAATTCTTTTCGGATGAAATTGTATGATTTAATTCACGAAAGATTCGGAAACCTCTTTAGCTTTGAGCATGATTTGTTTTCACCGAATTTTTTCAACGGTGGCGTATTTGCCACTGAGCAGTGACCATCAAATTTTTCACTAAATCGCGTAGATTCTTGTTCTGCAAACGTCTAGAATGTTAGAAGATTTGTTTGTATGTAATAACAATTCCAAAATCTAGTAATTATTTTTTAATTTTCTACTAAAATGGTTGAACACTTTTGTCTACTACGAAGCATTATTTGTGTTGAGTAAATCTATCAGCATGTGAATCTAATGCTGTATTATTCATATTTCGTTTAACCGCTAACTTGTTGACCGTCATGTGTTCAGTTGCCTACCCCTTGTAGGCAACCATGAAATGGTATAGGCAACCATCCCTTGTACCCATGAAATGTTGAAGGATCAATGATCACACAAAGTATTCCCTATTAGCATCTGTTCGTATAAGTTGACGCGTGTTTTTTTAGCTATCCATGGTAGTCATCGTCCACAAATCAGTTCTGCAAGACAACTGGAGTCTGTCACTGAGTGACGGTGTAGATGCGCAGCGGCCACACCGCAGTCACGGTTAAAAAGTTGAGAACTACAATCTATCTGAGTTTCGTATGTGTCTAAATTTCGAACAGTTTAATAAACGTAGAATTTCATGAGCGAAAATTTTTTGTTCCCTATTCTCCTGAGAGCTATTTTTGAATCCTTGAACTATTGAAAGGTTTCCATGAGTTAACAATCGATCCAAACGTTTCACATTTCATAAACCTCTTATAATCACTGCACGACTATGTAGAAATATTCATATCTCTCCTATTTTGATTGTGAGAAAATATGATATCTTCGAAGTCGAAAACATTTCTCATACGCTGGCGTTATGGTTGATATGGATTGGCAACGTTAGTAATTAAGAAAGTTCGAGACAAGAGGCATGATGAGCAAACGCATAAACGAGATATGGCACACAGAGGCTGATCTTTTAATGATTGCATTTCAAGTGAAAATAACCCACCTGGGGGGCTTGTTTTCCATCATTCTGCTGTAGAATGCCTCCATGCGACTGGACTCGCGCTCCCCCCACAGGTACCTGGGCATAACAAGTCAGAAACGTCAGACACAGCGGGCACTGAGAGCAAAGGAACAAACAATGCTGGCCGCAATTGTTCGTAAAGAAGCATTAACGCATTTCTTCATTCTTTCGATATGCGTCGAAAACCTTTAGAAGTTGAAATTTTATCACGGAGAAATGAAACAATTTAAATCTTGTTTTTTAAATGTTTGATTCACTCAAATCATTTAAGGTGAGTGAAATCGATATTCAGAAATTTGTCCAGATTCAGAAATCATTCCTGAGAATCAACTTAATTTAGCGTAATAATAATTTCCATTTATTTCAGTTATAGTTTAGAGCAAAAAACAATGAATTTCGTGAAGCCATTTGATTATAAAATTTTTCAATTATCGTCTACCATTGATAACATGAATCTACGAATTTATTTTTTGGTCAAGTGTGCTACAGCAAATATCACACGGTATTTCCAGGCATTCTTTTTTTAATCTTTAAGTGATTGAGGACGAAGCGCTGCTAGATACTTTGGTTTGTCTACACGGAGCACAAATATTATAGCAACTGAGCACTCAGGAGTCGGGGTCAGAATATGGGTCCGTCTCGCCCTGCCGTCACATTGCAGGTTTTCTGCAAACCGATCAAAGTCTTAGCATATAAACCGTAATTCGTGTTCCACTCATCCAAATCTGCTCACTGCTACTTTTAGATCAGCATTTTAAACTCTGCGAAGCTAAAATTTCAGTACATAAGCTAGTTAAATTTATTTACTCAGTTAGATGATGGTGTTTCCTTCGGTAGCATTGTAGTTTTTCGCATTTCTTACTATCTCTGCTGCGAAGGCCTTACACTTAATCAGTAAAGAAAAGTCGTTTATGAAACCACAATTTGGTTCATTTGTAATCTAAGTGAGCAAATTTCATTGTCATTTGTTACTTTTAAGTGATACCAACCTATCACCGTGCTTTATTTAATCTCATGTACCAGTGTTATTATTAGGAAACTATGTTATTATTAGGAAACCCGAGAGAATGAGAAACTTAAATTATTTTTGTTGTCTTAAAACAATAAAATGATTTTTCCCATAATTCTGTCATAATATTAGAAACTAGCTCATTTTTGCGTTTTCTCAGCATTGGTCGGGGAAAATTTTTTTTTAATTGTAACTAAATGCAATTTATTTCATTAAAGATGATTCATTGAAGTTTTCCTCGTGGAAATTTTGATTTCTTACTAAATAAATGAATTACGTAAATGATTCGTTGGTCAGTTACACATCATTTCCTTGTATTGTTATCGTCAAGCTCATGCGTCAATGTGTGCTCATATTCCATCAATAAAAAGTAAATGATTAATTTTATATGAGTGACGCACTGAGACTATATTATTTTCATTCTCTTTACTTTTAACAACATTTGTCACTTCCGCAGAACCGTTGAACATGTCATGTGTCAATGCCTATAGAAATTGAGACTTCTCCCCTCCTAAAAGCGTTCTTGCCAATGTTCACCGTTTTTCCCTTTGTGAGCGGTATATGCAAGCTTTTGAACAGAGTGTATGCCAACCAAGGGAATCCTCATAAAATTTCATTTAAACATTGGTAAGACTTTGAAAATAACACTAATAGTTTTAGCACAAATTAAAGACGTCTTTGTGGAAAATTATTCAATGACCAATGTGGTGACAAATTTGGTAATTAATTCAGCTTTACTGAAAATTTACTTTTCTTTTTCCATACATTTTTAGTTAGAATTATCCATGTGGGAAATATCGTAAAGTTGTTGTGTGGTAAAAGCATATTTTCTGAGGTAGTTACCAGGTACTATTTGATAGACATGCAAGAAAAAGTTATTTCGGAAATCTGATATGTTAACCTTTTAATTTTGAATATAGAATTATTTACTTCCGCCCGTTACACTTTCAACCTTATTCCCGGCTATCGTAGAAGCCAAAATTCAAATGCCAAGAAAAGGAAGACTGTCAATAGCGTTTTACATGAGTCACTGTCATTATACTTTTTATTATAATATGCTCATAATGTTAACCACTATCTAACGGGGAATTACTTGCCATAGGAATACATTTTAATGTTCTTCTCTCAATCTTTTGTATAACATTTACATGAGCTGTTATGATACCCATGTTCGTTTACTAAGGATAATAATGTTGAAATATTTCGAAAGCCAAGCTAGGCTAATTTGTTTATCAACTCTATTTGAAAATAAACTTTTTTTTGTAATTAGCATAAGAGTACAAGTCCATCCCATCAGTA
Source organism: Platorchestia sp. MABIK (assembly GCA_014220935.1). Taxonomy (NCBI): domain Eukaryota; kingdom Metazoa; phylum Arthropoda; class Malacostraca; order Amphipoda; family Talitridae; genus Platorchestia; species Platorchestia sp. MABIK. Next base: position 35,226 of record JACJUY010007825.1, read on the forward strand.
TGCCGAAAATAGCATTGAGATATGGACTCAGCAGTGCAATTGTTTGTTTTAATGTTCTTATTCGTGTCGTATGACGTTTTGTTAGCCGCGTGTGACAATGTCTCGTTTCTGACGCTCGGGAGCACTTTGTGACAGCATTATTTAGGTTTTCAAATTCAAGAATTGATCCATTCGTGTTGAGAAATGTTTTGGTTAGCATTATAAAACAACAAATTTCATGTTCCTGACTCCACAACATTATTGATGTAGGAAGTCTCATAAATGCGTGGTGTAGTAAAACATTTTTCAAGTTACCATGTATACTAGTTCATACGAAGCAGGTAAAGATAGTTCCGAATTTCTTCTCCGTCAACCTTTTAGTCTTATTAATTTCATACCCCGATTCTACCTTCAAAATTATTCCCTAAAATCGCAAAAGCGTAAGCTAATTATTCTCACTAATCAATGTAAGTGGGAACTTACAGAAGCGTTTTTTCTCTCAAATATTTGTTCAATTATTAATAGAGCTATTACAATTCCTCTGTGTGTTTACAAATTAAAGATCTAAATGTAGACATTTTAAAACTTTGTCATTCATTTGATGTATCAACTTTACTGGAAATCAACTGTTTATTATTTTTCTTTCTTTCTTTCGATCGCCTAACAACTTTCATTGTTATTTTGTGGCTTGCCGGCAGAAATGCTTATTTAAATCGACACCCTATTATTGTTATGCTAGTTATATATTAAAATATGGATCGTTATACTGTGGCACTGGTTTCCGTGGGTTGGAACTCCGGAGGGTATTGTTACGAGCCTCTTGCCTGAGTTCCCCGTTACGGCACGTCACCCTATTGTTTTTGAAGTATACCATTTCATATACAAGAAAGCCATGTATGGTACAGGTTTAAACGTTTCAGTTGAACAATAACAGAAAAAATGTTGCAAAAATAACGGAAAGGTTTCTTGAAAACATTTAGTTCGAACGTTTTGAGCCACGGCTTATTTTCAACGAATTTATGAAAACATCAAACTACTGTCTGTAGAGATTCACATTAAAAGTTCATATTCTAATGCTTAAATCGAGACGGATGTTAAAAAATCATTAAAAGAAAAGAGGACTCACTGGACACGGTGTCAATTTACACTCCAAAGAAATTTCTGGAAATCCGAATGTTGCCCTTAATTATTAGGTAGTTCGTTGAGCAACAAGGAAGCGATTTGTTTCGCTTACTTCATTTGAGAGGACAAATTAAATATCAAAATAGTAACAGGAGAGGAAGGAAAACCAAATATAAAATCATGGAAAATTTATCACGCTAAAGAATAAGAAAAACAAATCTATCAAAAGCTTCAGGAAAAATATGAACTAACATTTTACAATTTGAGTGAGTAAGATCTTTGCAGGTCATTTAAAGAATGATTCATTTTAAGCATATTTAACGGCTCTTAATACGAAGGTCCAACTCTTGATTGAGCGTAAATTTAACATTTGAATTAATCGACGAATAGTTGATACTTTGATCACAGTGCAGTATCTCAGCGCTCTTTAACACTGGAGTGAAACGGAGAACCTAGTTCAATGGTTCTTAACCTGGGGGCACGTCCCCTGGGGGGCGTGAGCCTCCGCAGTAAAGCCTGATTTTTCCCAGTAATGTTTTCGACAAAAGAGTGAACTTCACTCTTGAGTATGTTTAAGTACCTATTTACAATATTCTTTGTTGTGAGCTCTTATTTACCGGTCCATCTGCACACAATTTCCCCTGACGTCAAGCGTAGCTAGCAGTTACTCGTGGGAACAATGCTCAGTGGACTAAAAACACGTACTGTAATACCACATGTTTTTTCAGTTTCATTGGCTTTTCCTACCGTCCTCCGTGAATGACATCCAAATTCTTTAATTTCAGCATCATCAGACGAATGGACAGTCTTCGACAACTCATTTTCTTTGACTAAATGTTCTTTCGCAAATTTTAAACGATTGGCAGCATGCTTTCTTGTGAACAGGGCGGTCTTACAGGGTCTGTAACTTTTAATGTTGTTTCGTGAGTATTCTACGAATTGTTTTCTCTCACTTTTGCACCAAAAGGAATTAACTATCATTTATCAACTCTAGTCGGGTAAAAAAATATTACTTTGAATTTTTTCAGTGTGCTGAGAAGTGCACGACGTTTATTTTCTGTGGAGCACTCGCCCACGGGCAAGTTGCTCGTTGAACCATGATCCTTAAATTCACGAATAATTGAAAATGTGTAGGTATATGATACATTTAATTTGGAAGCAATCTTTTTCCATGGAATGTTTTCCGAATGAAGTAGAATGATTTGCTTCGTGAAGATTCTGGAACCCCTTTTACCTAAGACGTATTTTGTTTTACGCGGTCTTCTGCAACGGTCGTCTGTTTTTAAATGATGTGTCTTTTTCATCGAATCCCGTAGTTCTTGTTCTACAAACCTCTACAATGTTCAAGGATGTCTTTTCACATTATTGTCTTTTTAGACTGTAATATATACATCCATTTTTTAATTACTTCTCTAAAATGGCCAAACATCTCTCCCTGGTTATCCTTGCCTGTTCCAAATGACAGTTACTTCCGATTGCTCTATACTAACCTTATCGGAAGTAAACAAGCGTATTTATAACTGTGAGTCTCAAATCAGAAATTGTGGCCAACATATTTCATTTCCCCTCAAGGAAATGGAGGCTATGTATGAATAAAGTGAAAATGAGTTGATCATTCAAAAAGCAACACACGCTGAATCTTGTCTAGACATCTTGGCTTAATGAAGAATTAGGTATGTGTTGAAATATTCTCAGTAAGTATTTGTGCAATCCTCTTCCACTAAGTTATTCATTTGTAGTACTGAAGAATTCTCAACTCAAGAATTCTCTACTTAAGAATAAAAAGCAGCTCATACGAATGGAAACGTCCTAATAAATGCATTTGATATCGGTGGGACGACTAATCAGAAAACTAGCAACACATTGTTCATAGTGTACTCTTACCTTGTCATATATATGCATACAAAGGCTTGGCAACCTGTCATAGTTTGATGGCCTGTTGAACAGCGAAAAACAATATTCGCGACGAGTTGGTCTCCATAATATAATTGGTCATCCCTCGTGTAATAAGAAGCAAACTCAGCATGACATGCGAAATAATTATTATTTGAAATTAGTCATGGTCGTTTTGAAAAGATGGCGGCAGTTACTAGCATCTGACAATTCACAGCAAAATTTCAAGAGTAACATGTTCAGTGACTCGCGAAATAATTTAGAAGACTCACCGCACAATGAGGGCAATCATGGGGGCGGCGAACAGCACCATCACGAATATTATGTACATGAGAGCACCATACTCGTCTCTGGTCTCCTGTGGAATAGATAATCATCATAACGAAGCTGCTTAAATGAAACATGCATGAAGCTTATCAGTATTGGGCAGTTTTCAAAAAATTGGTGAATTTAAAATTGAATAGTCAAACATCACTTTACGAAAATCATTCGCTCCAGAAGTGGTTTCGCTAACTGTATTTTTCGTGGGTAGTGTCGCATTTTACAAGTACAAGGCCTGATTCGTTACAATGCTCACAATACTACCCCCTAAACCCTTTAAAATTGTTAAGGTATACAATTTTGTATGAAAGATGTGTTAAAATTAAAAGAAAATTATTTCTTAAACCATTAAACGAAGAATAACGAAGTATAAAGTTGCAGTGAACACATTCGAAAAACTCACGAAACAACAGTAACTCTGTCCTTTACGCGTGCTAGAACTCCGTGACGAACGAGGGTCGAAGGGACACTAAAAGTATCATGGGAATCTTGGAGATGCAGCTTCCTCCTAGCCAATGGGAGGCCAACTTTAGTTAGGAGATAGCCAATGGGAGAGCAAATCTATCACGCCAATTTCAAAACAAAATACAGGATGCTACAAGTGTATGGACGTTTCGGACGGTTGCGAAGCCGAGCGCTCATTATTTGAATTTTTGAGATTTTGCGTTGCGTTTCGTAACTTAAATTTTCTTTCGTATTCAGAGACAAAAATTTTACGTGAAGGCGCTTCGTAACTTGGATTATTCGTTAGTTGGGTCTCTCGTAAGGTGAGGTATGACAGTAGGTATTTTTTTGAGACTTGGATATGTGTTTGGTACGTTCGTACACAAAATCGTTGGTGAACGGTATTTAAAACGTTTTTCAATCCCTTAGTCTCCTTGGCCACAGCCCTCGCACGTCTCTTGACCCTAGTTTAGCCAACTTTGACGTTTTGCATCCAAGTCTAAATATTTTCAATCATATTTATATGTCAAATTTTTCTATTTCGACGTTAAAAGTCAACCTGAATATTTTTAAAATAGATTTAGGTCAATTTAAATGATTGACGGGTGACGGAAAATGGGACGTATCAAACAATTCATTTTCAATACTGCAATTTTCCCTCGAACAATTCAAGTGTACTCGTTTTGCTGTGTGTGGACCGGTATTAAACGCATTCTAAACAAGCAAAAACTGGCGCCGCCTCGTGGCGTTGGTTTAGTCAAGTAGCTGGTGGAGGTATCAGTTTCTGTTCAGTCCTTCAAACCTTAATCTCATCGTGATTATTTTGGATGTAAAATTGTATTGTCTGTTGAGAGTTAGTGTTCGTTTTTCTTTGCTGTAACATAACTTCGCTGTCTTCCACGCCGGACGAGAAGTTGTTTAAAAAAGGTTTGGTGCTTTACATATGACACCACATAAAATTAACTCAACGATTACGCTTTCCAACAGCTGATATTATTGTACTGTCAGAGAAACTATTAGTTGTTTTAAGTTTTTCTGAGTTTTCAAGCATTATTCTCACCAAAGTAATCATAATTTTTAGGTTCAGAAAAAGGCGATTTTAAAGGATTCATTCCTCTCTATTTTACAATTTTTTAGTTTATGGAAGCATTCAAAGGAATGTATCATATCTTTTTGTATCAGTTTACCTGTACTTTCTTTGACAGAAATTTTTCCTACCGCATCATTAATCGGTTAATCCTGAGAGTTACGAGAGACACCATAAATGGGTTAATATTAAAATTTCCTGTACTTGGTTTCTCATATGAATAAGTTGTGATAACCGGTAACGATGAAATGTTTTCGGCACTTCTTTAACTTTTTTTTCACCATGCATCTCAACTTGCAGAGGTCGAACCAAATTTCCAGAAAACAAAAGTTATTTGTACTGCGGCAAAGAATGCCGATCCTGTGAAACCTGTCGTGAAGTAAGTTTCCCGTACCACACTGCAACATACAGATGCTGCTGTGTGTGTGGCCTAACGATCATTACTCAAAACACATTTTATCATACACTATCATAACCATACCTAATTTTCAAGTACATCGTTTTACAAATACGCATGCTGAAAATTTTTAGGAAACGTATCTACAAAAGTACTCATATACATTTTATGTATTCATAATTCAAATAAATTTAAGAAATGTTTTTAGATTAAATACACTTGAACGTAATATTTAGTGTTTAAATCCATTGAACGTACCTAGTACCCGTCACTATGGCTAATACAATATAATTGTTTAACCTCCAAGAAAGATTTGTTTAGTTAAATATTTAACTTGTTACTTCTTTAACAAAACAAAAATTTCCCAAACACACAATTTCACAAAATAACAAATCTCCAACAAAAATTTTTGTCAGGTTGACGCGGAAATACAGAAGAATGTCTTTTCCTCTCTCCACGAGGTAAAATTTCACAATTTTGATTTTAACCTACTGTGTGTTATTTATGTTGCTGAGGAATCATGAATTTCAAGATACTACAATAAATGCGTTTAAGGAAATATCCACTCTCGTAGAACGCCTGACTTATTGTCTTGTACATATGTACAGTACATGTCTGGCTTTCCCTTTGTGTATTTCAACTCTAGTGAAAATGGCCTCTAAGCTCCTGGAATTGTAGAGCGACTCCGCCACACGCACACCAAGGTAGAGGAAACAAGGTAGGGTCAAACCGGTCTTTTTTTCGTCGACGTTGTGGGTTTGCTAACGTCACGCCAACGCACCAATAGCAGAAAGAAAAGAAAGAAAGAAAAAACATTTATTTCCAATAGAGTACAAACATGAAACGTCGATACATTGGATTTTAAAACATCTTAACCTAAAGG
>JACJUY010007826.1:0-15227 GCA_014220935.1 Platorchestia sp. MABIK
CCCGTTCAGGGTGTCAGCTAAAGACTATGTTTCCTGTGCCAGTTAGTTCTGGAAGTTTTCGCCGCTAAAGCGGGTTGGCGAGACAAAATGATTAGTTGGGCTCACTACAAATTATCAAGTTGATTAGCTTCAATAATTTCCCAGTCTGTTCCGTGATTTATTTCAAATAAGGACCAAGACACAGATTTAGCGTTGTTATTCTATGGTTCTACTCGTATTAGTAAGCCTCGTATGGTACGTTTGTCCAAAGACGTCTTATTTAGGAAATTTTGAAACCCAATATTTTGTCATGCATCTCATGCATCACCTTTTTTGGAAAAAACGGTTTTTCTTTTCTTTCTCTCTTGCTCTTCTTCGTCTACTACTAGCTTGTATAGGTTTTATGGTCATTTATTTAATAATGACTACTTTTTGCCATTGTGCCTGGTGAAAAAAGCGTTTGTTGTGAAATAGCATTTTTTGCTATAAATGCAATTGTTATTTGCATTTATAAATGACAATTATAAACAATTGCTATAAATGCAACTGTTATTTGCATTTATAGTCGTTATAGCATTAATAGGACAAATGCTGAAAATCCGGGCTTTAATTATTAGACATGGATGCATGGATATATTACATCTTTGAAAACATGGTACTTTTCAAGTATGAAACTTCAAAATGCTGAAGTTTTGTTACTCGGAGGCTTATATGTAGTGTTCACAGTCATCAAGTGCATCAGAGATATTGGGAGCTACCTCGCACAGGTAAGAAACACTTCCCTCCCACCACCCGTAAGGACCAAAATCAGGAGAACTGCAAGAAAAATGGCCATGGCGGTAAATACGAGCCAGACCACCATCCAAACTGTTGAACAGTGACTCTGTGCGTTAGCCCTTCAGAAAGAAACGAGGACAACTTCTGCCCAATTCCTCCTACATGAATGAAGGAATCATCCAGAGGAAATTCTTCCTGGTGACCCCTGACCTCGGCCACAACCTAATTCACATTAGTATTTGTACAGATACCCCAGACGAGGGTAATGAACTTCGTGAATGTTACCCTCGTTTTAGTGCGGAGGTATTCAGGAGAAAATTTTTCTAGACTTGCTCTTCCTGAGTTGACATTTTTTAGAGGCATTTTCTATGGCGCGACAGATTTTAGAGCATTTAACGCATCGTATGTCATAACTAGTAACGAAGGCGGTGATGTTTGTCAGAGTGTGTTTCAGACACAAGGTCGGAGCCTCTCTCAAAACATCTGCCGTCAATGTACAGCGAACAGCTAGAAGCGTATGTTCCTCCAAGTCAGCGTGTCTGAGCTATTTCAATGCCATTTGCATCTCCGTGGAGTAAATTTCCAAGCAATTCACGTCGTCGTAGCCGTACAGTTGACAGCGTAAGTAGTCTTAAAAGAACGTACCGCTCCGTTGTTTGAAATCCGGTCGCGCTAGTGTCAAAAGCTAGTCGATGCCCTCCTTCTAGAATGACCACCTGGGCTGCATGCCAGATACCGCCAGATCTTGCATACACCTGCGATGCATGCCAGATACCGCCATTCTACAGATCATTCTCTATCGAAACTACATGTTTATTTGGATGCTGATTGAACTAGGGTAAGCTCGTGGTGCACTATGCTAATTCCTATTTTCCACCTTTTCTGTCCATCCACTTCCTGTGTATTTTCCATCTTTAATTTCCTTTCTACTCTGACTGTCGAGGTTTAATTCCCTCAAATCGTTACGAGAGGCGACAGCAGCGAGGCCGACCAGCAGTCTCGTATCGTGACAAATATACAAGATATGTATCACGCTTGATTGGAATAAAGCATTCTTTTTTAAATATAAACTAAAACAGCATGGGCATATTTTTATGTTTTACCTTCAACATTCTATTTGACCATTGGCATGGCTATTAAAATACCAACTAGTGTACACGATCCATCCAAAATGACGGGATGCAATATTTTCCTTGAATAAATTTTCCAGAAGTGGATGCCCAACAGATACATCCATCCTAATAGTATCCGCGATAAAAATATTCTTGTATTCTTCACAGATTCGGTCATTAAGCATCATGAGCGTGACAGAGAGACGGAAGAAGCGAACACCAAACAAATAAATAAACACACCAAGGGTATTATTAGGGAAGAAGATTACGGTTTAGGCATAAACTATAAATCATTATTTTTGAAAAATAAAGCGTAAACAATTTTGAAACTAATCTCATGCATTAGTTTTTTTTAAATAAATTTGGTTTCTCTGATGAACGATCAAACTATAGGACTCCACTATGTGTGCATAGTAGCCATTCAAGCAGCTAAACTCCCATCACTCAGACGTAAGATCTTCACTATTCATTAAACTACTGCACTAAAAGCTCCAGCTTTCCTTACAATGCTTGAAGCCTTAGAATTTTCGAACAAACGAAGTTACCATTAAATTCACACTCAAGATAGCCCTTAGCTTTGCCCTATACAGATATAAGTTTATGAGCTATTTATCTGTCACAATTTTATTGGGATAGCTAATATCACTATGATGACGACTTTTATCATACACGTATTATATCATGAAATTTGATTCATTCGGTTTCATGTTTTCAGAACGTGGCTTCCGTCATTTGGAGTGTAGAAACTATTTTTCAACAGATTTACTCACACTTCAGACATCGAGTAAAGGTCTTCATTAGATTATTATACCGTACATTATTTAAAGAGGCGAAAACTTGATTTTTCAGGCTACCGATGCTCAAGATTACCGCCTTCGATTTCGCCAATCTTTAAGCTGACGAAGCAAAACCTTCAGGGGAGCTGTGAATTAGATGGTTGCTAGTCGGCAACATTGGGCCACACGTCAATAATTAACCAAACATGAAGGCAACTCTTCGAGCCACGCCTGTCAAACTGAGTGACGAACGTTTCGTTTGCGTTTTTATAAGCTAGATTAAATTACCTCATTTNAGATCTTCACTATTCATTAAACTACTGCACTAAAAGCTCCAGCTTTCCTTACAATGCTTGAAGCCTTGGAATTTTCGAACAAACGAAGTTACCATTAAATTCACACTCAAGATAGCCCTTAGCTTTGCCCTATACAGATATAAGTTTATGAGCTATTCATCTGTCACAATTTTATTGGGATAGCTAATATCACTATGATGACGACTTTTATCATACACGTATTATATCATGTAATTTGATTCATTCGGCTTCATGTTTTCAGAACGTGGCTTCCGTCATTTGGAGTGTAGAAACTATTTTTCAACAGATTTACTCACATTTCAGACATCGAGTAAAGGTCTTCATTAGATTACTGTACCGTACATTATTTAAAGAGGCGAAAACTTGATTTTTCAGGCTACCGATGCTCAAGATTACCGCCTTCGATTTCGCCAATCTTTAAGCTGACGTAGCAAAACCTTCAGGGGAGCTGTGAATTAGATGGTTGCTAGTCGGCAACATTGGGCCACACGTCAATAATTAACCAAACATGAAGTCAACTCTTCGAGCCACGCCTGTCAAACTGAGGGACGAACGTTTCGTTTGCGTTTTTATAAGCTAGATTAAATTACCTCATTTACTACTTATTGGACGTGGAACTATTCGCAATTCGTTTTGAGTCTCGCCTACTACAGATTTACATTCACATAGCGGTAAAGAGTAATCATATACAATGATGCATCTTAAAAAAAGTCCATTGATGAGGACAGAGCTCATACTCCACCGAGTGTATCTGAGGTAATCAACAAATGTCCATTGATGTTCAGCAGATGAATGTCCAAAGACGTTTAAGTAAATATCCATCACTGATCATTAGATAAACGTCGATTACCGTTCACGAAACTAATGTACATTGATTAGGGCAGACATTACTTTAACTGCACTCAGAGCGCAGCTGAGGTGCTTTACATGTCTGGTGCAGTACCCGAACACCAAGCGACACTGATGGGTGATGTCCTACAGTGCACTGCTGGTGAGGGACCAGTCTGAACTATACGTTTTATCGTCATTATAATTTTTATAATTGGTTCATCTCACCACATAACTTTATACTCTTTTTTAACAATTACTTCATAATACTTGAAAAACGCTAAATTTGAATTCAAGACTCCCTTCTCCCCAATAAAGGCGATCTTCGTAGAGTGAAGAGATGGAACAGTTAAGAACCCTGCAAAAAGAAACAGCAAGTTCGGAAAGAAGAGGAAGGAAAGACAAAGATGAGATGGCACAGAATGGATGAAAACTGAAAAAAGCAAAATATGCACAAGAAATAGGAGTGTCGATGGCTCATTTATAACTGGGATAATTTAACATTATCCCACTGGGGCGCTGGTCACATAATATAGGATAGACAAATCTAACTAAGCAAAATTTATTGCCTATTCTAAGATCCCCCTGAGAACTTTACCCTTTTACTGCTCAACACGTTCGCTACCGCTCTACGCACATGTGCTCAAGCGGTACCGGGCGCAGAACTTGATATTTACCGAAAGCTTAGTTGCTTATCGACCACTATAGCGTTTCGCTCTTGAATTTACACAACTGCCGTTATCATTGGCACACTAGCTCTTCAGTAAAGTAATATTAGACATACTAGCCCTTTAGTAAAATCAATTGATAAATAAATTAATTCCTCCCTTCCTCCTTAAATGTCAGAGTTCATTTAGTCTATTCTCTGACGCGTGTGAGGACGCCAATTGGCGATGACGGCAGTGAACGTGTTAAATTTTTCACATTTTATTGTCATTGCAGCCACGGTTTGACTGACACCGGCGGCAGAATGTCAAAAAAACTGCCACTAGGCAATGGACTTCAAAAAAGACTTTAGGTTTTAAATTCAAGAAAAAAATGTCACAGCTATTAATGAGAGGATTTTTAAATCCACAGAGATAGTAAAAGGGTTTAATATGAAGTGCATTGGTTTGTTGCCATCTCACTAGCGCCAACAATTTGGAGTGTGAATCCACAAAGGTCACTGAAAAACCATAAAAGAATGCAGTGTACAAAATAACAAATACATCATAACAGGTAAACTCTTAAAATTATTGACATAATCATCGTTGCCCAACATCACTTTGAGTTACATCTAATGATTAACATTTGCTGTTTTGAAATGCAAATCGAAGTTCCACGCGTTCAAAAATGAGATATTTCAACAAACTACCAACAACAAGAATCCGATGACTCTTCAAAATAAAACAATAGGATGAGACACATCAACAGCTCATCTGAATTTTACGACCACCATGAAAGAATTAACAATAGTAGAGAAATTAACGTACAGCACCAATAGTTACAAACGAAATAAAAGTTCCCACCGAATGAAGAAGTCGCTACCATGGAAAAGAGCAACAGCTAAGGCACAGTAGGACGGCGGCAGACGCGCCCGGAGAACACCAAGAAAACAAAGATGTAAATATTTTGACACACTTAAACCTCTTCAATTGTTTGTGTACGGCAGGTAATCAGATGAAAATGAAAATTCATGTGCTTTTCACTAGAAATTACGAGTTTAGATGGTTGGCACATACACCAAGCTCGAAGACTGTAAACCCCCAAGTCATACTTCTTTAGATCAGTTCATACAATTAAATGTCGTTAGTGTTTCTAAGTTCTTCGCGACGCATTACATTCCAGGCACTAAAGAAACTAACTTAAGTCGAGCCTCGTCTGGGCGAGGTATATCACCAGAGCAAGCAGCTCCATTGGAAATGACAGAAAACGGAGAACACAAGAAGGCGAGGTGATGGGCGGAAACATCTCTATTCCACACACTCGCACTTCATTCCCTCCCTCCCTCCCCCTTAATACTGAGAAGCTCCAATGACGTTATGGTTGCAATATGCTTGCAAAAATAGAGCGAGCACTTTTTTCCATAAACTTAGCGACTAATATACCTTACTTGTCTCAGCATGGCATCAAAGCTCACAGTTTAACTGTTGTACCATATTTCTTGAAATATCTTACAATAAAATGCTAAAAATATATCAGTTCAACAACAATAATAACAAAAACAGACCATAAACCCAAACAAAAAACCCACAAAGCCGAGTTATTTTCAATCCATTCATAATTTCTATCGCTTAACTATTAAAATTAACAATAATATTTTAAGTAATAAGAATGTGAGAAAAAGAATGTCATGTTATAACGTTTCACAACACAAGTTACGAAGTAATACCTCGTCCTAAAGCAAGAATATCAAAGGGAAATATATCACAAGTTCTTCTCAAGCTTCAAAAGCTTTCTTGATAACGAAGGGAATAATATAAAGAGGGGAAGAGCGATAAATTCTAACAAAGCTTTATAAGCTGTTCTTAGAGCAAACTTAAAAAGAGTATGTCATGTTGACACTTTCTTGGATCACGAGCTACACCCACAGCACAAAATACGAATCTAGCACGAGAAGGCCGAGGACAGAGTTTCACCTGAATCAGTTTCAAGCATTCACACAACTGCGCAAATCAAATCCAAGTAAAAAATGATGCATTTCACGAGCACAGGAAACAATGCAAAAAAACGAATTACGGTCTCCCTCGTAATATATCCTGGCCAGAAAACTAACAACTTCCTTTCAGACACGGGCAAAAATGTCAGGGAATTTAAGTACTATTTATTGCTGCATTTCAATGTGAATTCTTTTTATCCACTCCCTTTCCACTAATCAGGGCCTCCATAAATTAGCGCTCGAATAATTGATCTTTCTGAGAGCAGGTGATAAGTTAGGAGTGAGAATCAACACAATACTGTGGGATCAGCGACAGCTAACACAAATGGCGGTCTGTATTTGACTGCCGTAATGATGTCCTCAAAGGCGTTCTTATTTCAGTGGTATTGATAAAAATACATACTTCTGAACTGTTGCAATGATTAGTTTACTGGAAGAATTTTATTAGGTAATACTATTTCTTTGGGTGAATCAATCAATTAAAACAAGGAATTTTATGAATTTTTACCTAGGAGAAACATTTTTTTGAATAGATATTCATTTTAATCAGCTGATTTAAAAAAGATTTACTCTGTGACTTTAATTCAAAAAAGACATATTTTGGGAACCTGATTTTGAAAAGCCTTAGTTAGGGAACCTCATCTGAAAAGGCTTATTTTACAAACTTGATTTTGAAAAAGCATATTTTAGGGGCCTGACTTAGCCCAACTCAGGAAACTGATGTTGAAAAGAAGTACTCGGAGATTTCGACTCAAGAGAAGGCCTATTTTGAGACTTCCGTTTGAATAAGTGAGAAACTTGACAAGACTCGGATGTAGATAACACAGAATGAGACCGAAGTGTTCACATGAGGCCAAGTTTTGCCTGCTGGAGGAGGTGCTTTGCGATGATGATCCGCTGGATCTGGGCCGTGCCTTCATAGATTTGGAAGATCTTGGCATCTCGCATGAGTTTCTCCACAGGGTACTCGCTGTTGAAGCCCGCACCTCCGAACACCTGTGTAGAGAATATAACAAGTGGTAATTCAACCTCGCAGGAGATTCTATCCACACTAATATGCATGAAGGTTAAGTTGTTAAATCAATATCTTAGGCGAGAAGAGTAACATCACGGCGCCTGTGTGGCTCATTAATACGTTGACTACGAAGTGGTACATATGTGTACCACTAGGTAAATTGCTCATTTACGTACCGGAATATGCAAATAATATTTCAACTATTTTGCTACTTTTTCCGAAATAAATTTTAGAGTAAAAGGTAACACATTATGGTTCAAGTGTATTCTTTACACTTTTCAAAAAGGGAAAAAATGGATTAGAGCAGAAAAGCCGGTTTTTCAAAACGACTTTTTCTAGCCTAACCAAACTGACCTTAAGCAACCGCACAATCGGAGTCAACGTGTTAAACCCTTTGACAGTGACATGAGCCTGGCCGCGGAGGGGATTTTCACAACGGTGCTGACCAACCCAGCAGTCACAAACACAACTTTCATAAATAGCTAACCAAAACTAAATGAAGGCACGATCTATTCAAAGTTTGTGATTGACAAAATTGGTGTCTAAAATTGGCTTTAACTTGAGTTGAACATTGAACTTCAATTAGACATGCTGCAGTTTGTCATCTAAGCAAGGATAAGCCTTGTGTCATTCAATGGAATCAGCAACTCGCAGCCTTTCAATTCATGGTCATATTTGGCGCGAAAAATACGAAGAATTGTAAACATTAACCGCCTATTAGATGACGGTTTGAAGATACAGTTGACCAATCAAGAGAACTAATATTTCATTCCAGACTAATCAAGAGAACTAGTATTTCATTCCCATCCATTCAAATCGAGCAAAAGAAATTCCTAGCCATTGTCTAGCATATTTCAAAAGCGTACTTTCTAAAAAATGATCCAATTACTCCACTAGAAGACTTTGAAAAAGAAAGATTCTGCTTCGATTCCAATTTTGCATCCATATTTTCGCACAAGTTAAACAGTTTGTTTTTAACAGAAGTTAAAACAATTAAAAAAAAATGAGTATGAGAGTTATGGAGAGAACTCATCTATTCATTGAGCTTACATGTTATTCACTTCCTCCTCTGAAGTAAAAAGCCACAGAATCATTTACACGAGATTATTTACAGGAAGCAATCCACAGACAGTTTTTCCTTGCAGTAAACGAGTTCAAAAAGTGCTAGATAAGAGCAAGGGCGTACCTGGACCGCGTTGCTGGTGGCCCTGTTGGCAGCATCTGCAGCGAAAGCCTTCGCGACGCTGGCGTGGTAGGTGTTGCGGCGACCCTCGTCAGTGTCCTGGGCAGCCTTCCGCCACAGCAGCCGAGATGCCTCGAGTTCTATTGCCATCTCCGCCAACAGGAACGATATCGCCTGGACAACGCAAGGAAAGTTAAAACGTGCAACCCAGTGCAGCACTATGGAGAGTATAACAGCTAATGCTTTAAATTGTTGACAACACTCGCGTCGTAAGGACGCTGCTTCTTTTGTTCCGAAACAACGTGCCTACATTAGAAACAATTAATTTTTAACCTAAAAGAGTGCCCACTCAAACCATGAGCATCCAAGAGTAAATTCAATCTACCTTCGATTTCTATCTTTTTCACTCTCCCACATTGTTTATACATAAATTTCGCCATCAGGCTATTATTTACGTGTAACCAGTGTTACCAAACTCCCAAAATCAATTTCGACCTTAGAGATTAGATATCATGTCACTGTCTCCTCAATTTTATAATTTTACACTGTAATTTTATGAATGATAATTTTATAATTTTACACTATAATTTTATGAATGATAATTTTATACTATTTCATCTTTAGTAACATTTTGTGTAATATGCGGATACTACCTGATGTATGCGAGCTTTGCAACAGCGCTATCAGCGATCTGTACTTTCCGGAGTTCTTGCTCATGGACTGAGTGCGCGTACTCTATAAGAAATTAGACTAGGTTGGAAACTGATCATCTCCTTGTGATCTCTCTTTCTTTTATTTTACTTACAACTTAGTATAGTTTAGTTCTATTTTTTTAATTGTTTCTCGTTCTCATTTTTAGGAGGATTTTTATCTTTACTACAAAATTTTTTCCGACATTCTTAATTTTCGCGATATATTGTATATTAGTTACTGTTCATCCAGTTGATGGTTGCTCATGCTGATATATTTCATGATTTTGACTCAGATCTCAATCATTTAAACACTACGTATCCAAACCTAAATGAATGTAGAAATTGTGAATACACCAGTGACAAAAAATTCAATGATTCGATGAAAGCAAGTCGCAATGATTTTTCGCTGCTGTGTTGGAACTGTAGATCACTCCATCCAAAAATTGATGAAAACAATGTACTATGACTGAGCTTAATTGTAACTTTCGACGTTTATAGCTTCACCGAAAGCTGGCTAGACGACTCACCTAAAGACAGAATTCAAATGCAAAATTATTATCGCCACCACTCGCTACACAATAATAAGCTCGGCGGAGGCGTCAGTACGCACATTTCTAAACACTTAGATTCGAGAATCATAGCAAGTGCAACAATGAATCGTGTTCATATAGAAACGCTTTCATAGAGCTGACCAAAAATGTTCAACGTGTTATGCTTTAAACGCTGTTTAGGCCTCCAAAAGCCTGTCTGGCGGTATCTTTCGTATTATATCGCAGTTTAATAAGTCTTTATACAATGACACAATAATCTGCAATAACTTCAATTATGATCTTTGAAAACATGAAACCTGGGAACAAATTTCAAATTTCATATATGCCTTTCAGTCTAAATCTTCCTTCCAATTATAACGAAGCCTATACGTATCTCATCAGAATTTGCAACGCTGCTTGAAAATATCTTCATGACAGATGTAACTGGCTTTTCTTACTAGAATAATTACTTCCGACTTATCGGACCATTTTCCGATTTTCCGTACTAAGAAAAACGTCTGTCACTTGCACCAAACCACAGGCAGAAACCTACTCACATCGCTGCATAAATGATTCTAATTTGGGAGCAATGCCCACAGTTCAGGAACCACTGCCAACATTGGACATCTCTCAACAGAACAATAATGCAACGAACATTGATGAAACAATGTTAAACTTGACTGAAATTATAACGACTGTACATAACCAATGTTGTCCGATCATCATTCGTACAATTATACCAAAAAATAGACAAAAGCCTTGGATAACTGAAGAAATCGTTATTAATATAAAAAATGTCAAGCGTACCTAGCTTTTCTCTACGAAGGGCAAATATCTAGGCAAATGTAAAACAGATTCAGGAACCATGTGACAAATCAGAGAAGGACATAAAGAAAAAATTACTTTACGCTCAAATTCACTCAATTTAAAACTGATACAAAAAATCCTGGCGCCTGCCAAATTCTTGCTATAAACCGAATAATGCTGCTAAGAAAACGAGTGAGCTCAAGATGATGTAAAAGATCACGAGAAAAAGGATTTTGCTAATCTTTTCAACAATTTCTTTGCAAACGTATGAAAAAATAGCTGATAACTATTCCTAGTGAACCTACTGATCACTTGGAATATATGGATCATATCCGTGGACACAACTCTATTTTTCTTTACGTCTACCAACTCTTCCGATGTAATTGCATGCATAAACAACTTGAAAAATAAATCAAGTGGATTAAAAACGTTCTCAACTAAAGTCTTTAGAGTTTTAGCCCCGTTCAAATCCAATATTATTAACCAGTCGCTCTTCCTAGGCTTTTCCCAAACTCTCTCGAAGTTGCTCGAGTAACCCCTATTTTTAAAAGTGGTGGAAAAACTTGCATAAGCTATTATAGACCTATCTCTGTGCTAACAATTATTAGCAAAGTATTTGACAAAATTGTTTATAAAAAGTATTTTCCTATTTCGACTAAAAATTATTCCTCTATGATAAACAATTGGGTTTTCGCTGTAAAAAATCAACACAGGCCGTATTAAATCCTAGTGTGCACGGCCCGCCAAAAATGACGGGATTCAATCCCTCTCTTGAACAAACTTTATACACGTGTATGACTAACACAAATATCCATCCTAACAGTACCCGCGATAAAAAACATTATTGCACTTGCGCAGGAGTGGAACTCGTATCACAGATACGGTCATTATGGCTATCTTTTTGAGCGTGACAGAGAAATGGAAGAAGCGGACTCCAAACAAATAAACCAAGGGTATTTTTAGGCAGTAGCAGAACCCGTGGAAATTCTTTGAACAATGTCATCGTTAAGCTAGGTGCACCCGTGAAAAAAATTCTATCAATATTACCTAACCAATGCTAACCTATCCTGTCCTAATTTGACCAAACCTCTCCTAAACGAACATATCCTGATTAAATGCCAAACACCTCAATGGATGTAAGGCCATCCTTCAATGTTACACTGAGGAATTCGGTATCCATGATACCGCACACTCAGGCATCTTATGTTTCTAAAGAAGCGGACACCAAACAGCTCTAGAAATAAATATATAAATAAACACACGACGGGTATTATTAGGTTAGATAGATACCTAAATTCCAGTACAGTCGAAGGAAAGCTTATTTTCTCCGTATTTCTTGACTTCTGAAAAGCATTCAATAGTGTTGAGAGTAACACATTACTCTCGAAACTCCACTGTTATGGCATTAAGAGGAGTTGCTCATGATTGGTTCAGATCAAGCCTAACAAATCGGAAGCAAAACATTGACATTGACAATGCACAATCGGAACTACAGACAATTAGCGATGAAGTTCCACTAGGGTCTGTCCTTAGGCCTCTCCTAATTTTAACCTTAATCAACGATATCATTAAATTTACATCATTTTTTAAATTCACACTTTTTGCCGATAACAGCACACTTACTACGGTCCTTCCTAATCAAAATCCGGCTCTAACTTTGAGGAGTATTAATAACGAGTTCCACAAGGTTTCAATGTGGCTTAAAGCTAATAAATAAGCCTTAACCCTCTACCGCCTAATTTTTCTACTCATATTGCCGGTTTTATAACCACCGTTATTAGACGTGGCTCTAGCATCAGGTTGTCTCCAACATCACATTAGAGACGAACTGCAACTCGGCAGTGAACTTCAAAAAATACATAAGAGCATCTACTTGACGAGAAATAAAATATACGAGCAGTTTTATTGAGTGTACCATGTGGGGAACGTGAGGCGGTAGAGGGTTAATATCGACAAGAAAAAATATATTTTATTCTCATACAAGAGACATATAGCTCTTTAACGCATTAAAATTGGCGAAGGTGATATCGAAGGAACCAACTCGTGTACGTTTCTGGGCATTATAGTAGATCCGCATCTGGCCTTTGAAGAGCACATAACTCATATTAGTGCTAAGTTATCAAAATCCATAGGAATCCTCCGTAAAATGAAAAATGTATTTCCCCTGAAGAAGCGTTGCAAATACTTTACCGAACGTGTATTCCACCATACTTACAATACGGAATAGAAGCATGGTACAAAACCGATAAAAATAAACTCTGTGTACTCTTTAAAAAAAACCATTAGAGCGGTAGAGAAACTAGAATATAATGCTCACACAGATGATTCAATCAAAAGTTTAATAATACTTATACTTCTAAAGCTCCACAAACTCTCCATATGTAATTTCATGTATAAAACAATGATCAATGATGGCGACAAAGACCTTAACAATCACTAACTGCACAAACTGGTTATCACGACCATTTAACCCGAAATAGAAGTAACTTCATGCTTCCTTATTATTCAAAAGCTCGGTCACAACACAGGATCTTCTTCATTAGAACTAAGACTTGGAACTCAATCCCTACGGAGATCCGTGAAAGAAATTCTTACAACACTTTCAAAATGAATCTTGAATCCCATTTACTGTCGAAATATTAAGCATGTAAGACAATCAAGTCATATCTCGTCTCCTAAATGACTCCTCATCTTGATAGGGTAATTTGCCATTGTTAATGTCAATGATTTTCAGTCGGTTCCTAAGTCGTTTCTAGGATATATTGTTAACATCTAGCTCATATAAACTTCCTTGCAAAATTAGGCATCGAATCTCAAGTGAAATAATTCATTGATCAGTCAAGTGCGTAAGTAGGTTGAGTGAATTAGGTCAAATGTAATTGTTCACGTTGATGGCAGGATGCCCTAGCGTTGGTGATAGGAATTAGCGTTGGTGGTAGGATGCCCTAGAAGTCACAGAACTTATTCAGGTCCACAGGTAGCTATACTCAAATTTGACCATTGTAATAGACTTAAGAAACGATCTACTTCTGTACCGTTAGTGGTTAATAAATAGTTTGAATTATTTAAAATGAGACCTGACACATTCCCTCCCTTCATTGTCTGGTACTCAATGAAGCACACTACGGAAGACTCCTACTCAAAATTGACTAACTCTTGAGGGATTAACCAATGTATCATCTCGCTGCAAGATGGGCAACTGTTGTTAGCTTCACTCGTTTCGTCTGAGAGGTAAATTCATTTACGGAGATAGAGAATGAAACTGGGGGGATACTATCTGAATTGAATCTTCGTGTTTTGAACTCGGAAGTTAGAATGTCATAAGATACACAATACGAAAAGCCTTACATTGTTGCCGCCTTAAGCATCAACAAGGTTTCCCCCTTCACTATGAGTAGCTGTTAGGCTTCGTGCACTGATAACGCATTAATGTTTAGTGAACCTACACGTGGAGAAATAGTAAATGCTACACAAATAGAATGTGCGTAATTTCCGTCCATTAACTGTAGTTTATAACTGTATCGAATGCTTTTGCATCACAATGCGTAGAAAAAAATAGCTGCAGACAGTGATTTCTAACTCAAATTTTACGCTCAAGCTGACCATTGCACACCAAAACAACGCACTTCTCCACACTATTGTTCTGACTTTTAAGCACAGCCAGACTATACGTTGCCCCCAACACACTTCACCTCACTACTGCCTTGCATCCCCAGCACGCCCAGGCTATACGCTCCCCCACCTGGTGCTGCGCGATGGGGACCCCGAAGGTTTTCCTCTCCATGGCGTATTTGGTGGCCTCGTCCAGGGCACGCCACGTAAGGCCCGCAGCCTCTGCTGCCACAGGGGGCCTCGTGGCATCGAATGCACCCATCGCTATCGAGAAGCCTTGACCCTCAGCTGCGCAACGTACATGACACAAGTCCATGATGCAGTTGAGCCTTTGAAAACTCTATAATTGAGTTGAAATGAACACAACGATACATGAGCGAAAAATATTGACTGTGAACAGGAATCTGTGTATGAATCGTGTTTGTCAACATGGGACTAAGGAAGTAGCCTGAAAATGTGCCACTCGATTCGTTTCTGTTGCCGTGGTATTTTAGTGTGATACCACAACGAATTAACCGAGGTGGTCCCAGCACGTTAATACCCAAGAGACAAGGGCAATTTCAACACAACCTAGGAACACAAAGGTGTTTTTGAGAACTTTAGTCAAAAAACAAAATTATACCGCGAGCGAAAACGTCGCCCAGCTACGCACGCACGCACACACACAGCCCAACTGCACATGCACTCGCTTACCTCGAAAAAAAACTCGCAGCCCAGCTACTCGTGTGCGAGTAAGCCTCTTAGCTCAGCCCAGCTGTACGTGCAACTCTGCAACTTGTGGCCCCGCCACTAGTGGTCTCCTCCAACCCCTTACAACTACTGCTGCCTCACCACAGCCCACAGAACTTTCTCTGCATAAGGCTCCAACTGTCGCACAGTCTCACAGCACTATTGCTACCGCAGCCACCACTACCTAGAAAAACACGGAGGACAATGCACCGAGCACACATGCAATGACCTC
>JACJUY010007826.1:25667-41345 GCA_014220935.1 Platorchestia sp. MABIK
GATCTTTGGGTTGAAGCATTGTAAAAACATTATGTTTTTCGAATCATCTTTCACGAAATTCAACTGTTCTCTTTCTTTTTTCCTTCTTCTGAATTGTCTGCATCGTTTTGGAAAAGTAGGCATTTTACGAGGCCTCCTTGAGACTTCCTCACGAAATGTGAACATTTCTATACAAAATCCAAGGAAGTTTTTTACCACGAATATTTTGTCAGTTTGCTATGATACTTTAATATTTTCCTTAGACCATACACAGTGCGCGTCGAATATGAAATAACGCGAAAGAGATTACTTTTTTTTGCACCCGAATCGATGAATTAATTTAGAAAAAACTACGAGAACGGAAATGCGGGACACGTCCTCAAATTCAGTGATAACTGACATGACCTCAAATTCTGTATGCGGGAAGGACACAGGGCAAAATTTTATCGCTAAAATAAACGATTTAAATGCAGTGATCTCCTCTAGCCCAGACGGTTTCATTCGTTTAGATCTTATCCAAGCAAGCGTTAAGGAGCTTAGCCGAAAATCCGATCATAGAATTAAAAATCTTTATTTCATGTGTCCTCTACTAGCTGGGGGAGCGAAGGTGAAAATATTCTGTGCCTCCCGGTGTGTTCTGGAGCAGATATTGACATATGGAGCAGGGTGGACCTCGAGGTGTCTCTCGTTGAGGGAGGACGTGCTAAAACTCGCAGTTGAGTGCTGATTAATTAACTAAAATCTTCTTAATGGGATTTGTTAAAGGAAGGTAGTCTCCTGGTGAGTCACGTTGGACACAGAATGTTTCAAATCCAGCTCTGATTGCACCAAAAAATGTCTCTGACTGTGATGGATCTTGTGGTAGATCAGGCGTAGAGGTTGATCTAAGCTTGATTGATGTAAATTTAAGTTTGAATGAGGTAAGTCTAACTCAAAGTCACGCTGAGGTTAATCTGAATCTAACCCAGATAGATCTTTATCGAACTGAAGTTCAAAATCTCGAGCAAGAAATGAGTTCAGGAGGTGACACCTCCTGAACTGAATGAGTTGTCAGTCTCTCATACGAACACTCCAAAATATCACAGTTACTCTATGTTGTAAAAATTTCCCACAAAAAATGATAGGCTGATTTTGAAATTTTCTGATGAATATTTAGAACGAGAGAAGAGCTCTAGAGCACTAATATCCAACATAAATATTCTCGCTTCTCAATAAGTTGTTTGGGGTTATTTCATCATTAAATTTCTCATTTCAATGTTAAAATAGGTTAAATAGATGGCAGTTTTCCTCTCATTCTAGGGAATAGTCAGGAGTCATTTTTAAAACTAAACACTATCAGTGAGTTTCAAATGTAGTACGTTATATTTAATCCATCAAGCATTCAAGTTGAGCTTCTGCAATCGTTTTTTTGCTGGTACATTGTCTTGAGTTGTAAAAAATGAGTCAGAGAACCTGTTGATCATTTACCATATCACTTATTATTCAAAATCAAAGATTAAATGATAGTTCTTTATCATATTCGCTCTGGGCCTGAACTGTTCGATCATACATGTAACGTGATTCTTTCAAGCATCTACCGTGTGCGTGTACTTCTCTTACAAAGCAAGCACACCGTTTAGTACAGTGCTTCTTACCCTGGGTTCGATCAGATCCCGAGAGTTCGGGGAGTCGAACCCCTGGGTTCGGCATGGTACAGTGTGTGCACTAATACCGTGTTTGTGTTGTTATATACACATGTTTTGAATTTGAAAGAGAAAAAACACGTTTCGTTTTTCCAACTACGAAGGGTTCGATGAATGCATATATGGAACTTGTGGGGTTCAGTACCCCTAATAAGGTTAAGAACCACTGGTTTAGTAAGAGAGGGGCTTGACACCAAGCCATGTGGTGACCTCGTCCTCGCTAGCGTAAGTGGGAGGCCGTGATTCCCTGAAAGTTTAAGTAAACATTGTGCTATCAAGTAGCACTTTCCTTTACAACTATAAGCTTTGCTTTGTCGTAATAACAAAAAGAAAAAAAAGAAAAAAAAGAAGGAAAGAAAGAAAGAAAGAAAGAAAGGAATTATTTTTTTCAAATAGAGTTGATACCTAAAATGTATAAGCCTTTTTTAAATGTTCTAGTACAAAGATCTTTAGTTGGTAAACATTCATTTTGGCCATGTCCGTATCGTTGTACAAAAGCTATGTCAATGACTGAACAAAATGTTGAGAGAAAAATCAGGAAATGCATTCCCCTGTTGATGTTATTCTAAGTTCGAGATAGTTTGCGAATTCTGTGAGTACCAATGGGAAACACATTAGAACACAGTCTCCCCTTGCATTCACATGTAAGCTTAGACGTTTGCAGTGGTCGTTGAAATTGTTGAAAGTTTAATGAGTGGAAGTAAATGACTCGGCATCTGGAAGTAAATAGTCGACATATCAGAAAATTTAAGAAAGTTTTTTGTGAACATATGAACAAGTGTGTACATAGTAACAAACGTGGGGGGAAGTTGCTTTAGCACAAAACAATTTAAACAAATTTCCAATTAGGTTGTAATATGCCTACGAACTGTTCCTTGACACGCTGGAAAGCGTTTAAAGAACCAATTACCCTGATCAATATAATTGTTTTTAGAAGAAACTAAATAGTGACTCTAGTCGAATTTTTCAATTTGATTTCAGTTATCTCATAATTATCAAAATGCCATTGAGTTATCACAAATCAGTCTATGGTAAAGCAGCGCTCTTACATTGATGAACAATACTATTTATTTGACACAACTACGGAGTTCAGGCTTGTACAATTTGCTTGGATCTTTTTAGCATTGCAGCTTTTATTACTAACCTCAAAACTACGAAGATTCTAACTCTAATTTTTTCATCATCCTCTTGTCATTGATTAGTTTCATATATAAAATGCAAAGTTAACTTGGCTCTAACTCAAAGATGATATTAATTTTGCGCGCTGCAATGATTCGGTACCCTGTGAAAAGTGTACGAAAAAGACTTTACTTGCACTATATTGGGAGGTATTCAGTTCTAAATTAAATTCTCAAAAATGAAAACATTGAATCTTCATTCCTAGAACAAAATTAAAGCAGAATACACTGTACAGTACTTTTAAAAGGTTTTCAAGTAAGTAAAATTTACATATTAAGTGCGTAACGTTGAATTTCTAATATTCAAGCTGAACGCAAGTTGAATTCATTTCGTATTCTAGCTACGTGTAGGCTCCAAGTTTTGAAATTCCGTTGCAGAGGCACAGCGAGCTTCTGTCCAGACTTTAATTCGGCCCGAAGATATGAACGTCAAGCGATGCTCGCCTTTAGCTTTGGACCAACGAATTGTGAGATCTGCGACGGTGAGTACGACAGCTTCTAATAGGACAGCAGAGATATCATAGCAGTTACAGACGCGACGTTTGTCCACGAGCTCTCGAAAATAATAGAATGCACCAATCAAGAGGTGTGTGCTTAAACATGGTTTGTACACAAAATTCAACGTTGATCGCGTAAGTACGAACCAGTAATGTAATGGGGAAATAAAAAAACTTATTTGGATAATGCAAAGATTCGCTACATGTTCGCTAGATTTTGAATACACAAAATTTGTTTGTTGTCCAGCTTCTTGCATTGCTTGTAATTAATATGTTTCGGAGTTGTAAAAAATGTGTTGTTTCATGAAACAATGTTCAGTGATATTGGTGTGAGTGCTGCCGAACTATTGCCTGAAGAAAAAATAAAAAACTAACATTTAGAATATCGGGGTGTATTTTTCTAGAGCTAGCCTCTATATTCCAGCTCATTCTTTATCGCAAATGATAGCAACGCACGGTGTTTATTCATTTTTAAGCTGACAAATTAAAAATGATTATATGAAAAGGTCACCTTAATGTGGTTCATCCGCCTCCTACGAAAAGACATACTATCCCAAGTGAATAAGTTGGCGCAGAAAAGTATGAAAAAAATCGAGTCGCAGGACCCGGCGTGAAGCTGTATTCTATTTACCGTGGGCCAACAAGATGCATCACCTCGCCTCTGCTAATGAAGTTTCCGTAGGATTTTATATAAGAGGACGCCTGGCTGACTAATGGCATGGATGCCACCAAGGACCCAAGTTCCTGAGCAAGAAAGCGTCGAGATCAATGTCTCCGTTGTTGGGCAGCCTGCTTAAAAGCGCTCCTTCTTTCAAATCAGTTGCCTCGTTCATCCATTAGTTGCCTGAGTAATCTAAAGCTTGAACTTGTGCAGCCAACACACACCTCGAGCGCTCCAATTTACGGGACCCGAATTTAAGAGCCGAATTCAAATGCACGACGAGGACGTTTTACCGGAAAAGAGAGAGAAAAACCTGTGCATTGAGCCATTGTAAAAGATTAATGTCTTCTGTAAGCAGAGCTTTGTTTCGGAGGCCTTCGTTGGCTTAAGTTTCATTTGGTATCGCAACTGGGGAGTTGATTTTTACGATTTTAATCACAAGGGGTGATTTTTGCTCGAAATGCCTTTGAAAGGCTCAGCATGTAACATTGTTTTAACAACATATTTTACGAGAAACTTATGCTACACTGAATCCAGCCTCACGATGTGAAACTACACAAGTAAGCCTTGAAACTTAAAGTATTAAAAACTTCAGGCAAACAACTGATGCATTCAGAAAGTTTTCCGATGTGAGAGTGATGCCGAACTTCGTGTTCAAATACTGAACGAAAATAAGAGATTTTGGCACGTGTGTTGCATGAGCAGCTTTGCAATAGAACGGAAGAACTATAATCCCTTCGACTTGAAATTAATTTATTGATATTGATATACTTCGGGTTGTCCTCAGTGCTTTGGTGTCAGAGAATATAATTTTTTTTTCGTAACTTTTTTTTTCAGAAAGAACGACGTTTGTCGTTGTTGGGAATTTCATCCGTTATAATTTATTTTAAATTGTCTTGTAGGTGTTCTCAAAATCATCACAGAGAAATTTTGACACACCTGAGTGTGTCGATCAGTTATTCAGAGAATTCCTGACATATATTGGTGTATCACCTCCGACAACATTCTCAAGCAGTTGAGAAATATATATATAAATCACAGATTCACGTTTCAAGACACAAAAACTTATTTTGAATAAATATGCTTCATTTGATTTTGTAAATGAAACATAATTCTCTGAAGAAACCATAAGATCTTTTCAATATCTTTTTCCCGTTTTCAGATTTTGTCTGATCATTTTGTGTTATCACTAGCCAGTCTAAGAAAGCGAAGTATTTACGTGAAATAGTATTGACATATTTTAAGTGTGTCTTCATAGTTGATGTACTTCTGTGTGTCGTATCAGCCCATGACACACAAAAGTGTGTCACAATTCATTGATTGAAGATGTACATTGATGGCACACTTTTGTAAGTCAGTTTTGTATCAAGTTGGCGTAAAAGAGTGTTAGTTTTACGACAAATTTTTTCTCATTTAGACTGTAAACTAGAATCGTACAAATCGACATTTCAATTGTGCAATAAATTGTATAAAAACTTAGAAAAGCTTGAAAATGATCTCGACCATAGCAAAAGCTGAAAATTTTAAAACTTTGGGTAGGGCGCAATATTCTGAAAACTTGATGTTTGGTAGTAATGGGGCTTTATCCGAGAAGAGGGTTCTCAGTTATCTCGCTTCCTTCCCTAAGATAATTTACTAGATAGCATTAGGCACACACTCTTGCACAATCCGACATTCATGAATAAATTGTTGAGCTCTGTTAAAACGCTAGCATTTCTCAGTTTTCGGTAACCATAGTAACATTCACGTTAAAAGCTCTCACTCTCTAACAGAAGCTTGCAAACTTTCCAAGTTTCGAACTGAGGAAAGCCAGAAAGTTTATTCAATTATATGATTCAGTGACAAAAAGTTTTCAGTAATTTAATAGCGTCTGCAGTTCGGTTACGGTGCTAGCTACCGTTACAAAATGGTCGAGTCAACGACGAAGATTGCGTTTGAAAAGTTGTTTGGAGGGGAAGATTTTCCTCAGAAGATAGCCTGATGCTGGTCCTCTCAAGAATTGAGATAGTTAACTTTTGAAAGATGTTTAAACTTAGTTGTTTTATTTCTTTTTCTCATTACGGGATGGCAATCATGAACTCTTGAACGAGTAAGGCCGCTCGTTTCGAAAGCATTTTGAAAGTTTTTCGTATATGTTTAATTTTGTGTAGAAAATTGATTACATCCAGTTTTACTAAGGGGGTCTGTAAATTATGTTATTTCCTTATCCATTGATTATTATAATTTAGTAGTTGAAATTCAATGCTTGAATTTCATTTTATCACGATTGTCATCTTCGGAACAGTCATGTGTTCACCTAAGTGCGTATCCCCATTGAAATAGTAAAAAGCCGTAGTTTATTAGCAAGATTTCCCTCCCTAAAAGAAGCTCGATCCGTATTCGGAGAAATTATGCTCATCGCAAAGCGGTTGAAATCGTAATTCGCATCTTAAAGAATCTTTTGAGAAACTTGTCAAAAGAACCTCGGCCCATATAAGAAGTAATTATTCCCACCGCAAAACGTATAAAGTTTACATTCAGATTTTCAACAATTTTTTGAGAAACTCGTATTAACCACATTCGATCTCAGTTGCTACCGCTGCTCCTACAACTTCCTCCTGCCCGCTACCTGAAAAATATAATGCTTTTTGTGGAATCGCGTGACTGGCCACGCGACAAACTCCAGACGTATCTTCGAGGATAATTAATCTGTCTTACTTTCTCCATATTAATTTTGTTCATTGCCTATTTGTAGGACGTTTAATGTAAGATATATTGTGAATAAATTGAATATATTTTGATTTTTAGTTTTTATGTTGATGTTTATAGAAGACTTTTTAGTAACGCTGATGAGACACGTTTTTTTTAAGAGGTTAACATCAAAGTGAGTAACGTTTGTCTAAGGATATTATTAAGTACTATAGTGTGCACGGGCCGCCAAAAATGACGGTTTTCAATACCTTTCTTGAACAAACTTTCCACACGTGGATGACTAACACATATATCCATCCTAACAGTACCCGTGATAAAAAACATTATTGCACTTGCGCAGGAGTGGAACTCGTATCTCAGATACGGTCATTATGGCTATCTTTATGAGCGTGACAGAGAAATGGAAGAAGCGGACTCGAAACAAATAAACCAAGGGTATTTTTAGGCAGTTGCAGAACCCGTGGAAATTCTTTGAACAACGTCATAGCTTAGCTAGGTGGACCCGTGAAAAAATTCTATCAATATTACCTAACCAATGCTAACCTATCCTGTCCTAATTTGACCAAACCTCTCCTAAACCAACCTATCCTGACAAAATGCAAAACACCTCAATGGATGTAAGGCCATCCTTCAATGTTACATAGAAGAATTCGGTATCCATGATACCGCACACTCAGGCATCTTATGTTTCTTAAGAAGCGGACACCAAGCAGATATATAAATAAATATATCAATATAAACACGGCGGGTATTATTAGGTTAGATAGACATACATTCAGCGAATGCTTGATGGCAGTTTCGGATTGGGTGGCAGTAAGAAAATTATTAATTTCATTCGAGCGAGCAGCACAATATCAAGAGTTTCAATCAACGTGAATGTTAAACTTGAGCGAAAAACTTTTAGGTAAAAACGTTGAAGGCATGAGGCTACATGCGACAGGATGAGGAATGTTGTGTTTATTATTCGGACGCAGGAGAGAAGGCTGTGCCATGGGCCCCACACATTCTCTCTCTCAAAGCTTTGGTCATAAGATCGGAGATTAAGCAAACAGCTGAAGTGATGTTGGTTTTACGAGCTCAAGGTATCGAGCAGAGCAGTTAAAATGTTTCTTGTCACACGTAAAAAATACAGAGGAAAATAGGTCTGCGTAATGATCCACATCGTGAAGACGGAGAAGGAGACAATTGTCCAAAGAGGTGGTGGTACTTAGGACTTGTCCTTTTCTAAGTGGCCTAGCCCAAGAGCAGAGTTTGTTGGGAAAAAAGATCACTGCTACCTAAAACTTGGGGCTGGGAAGAACACAAGAGATTTTATAAACGAAATATGAGTTTCATTAGAACCATCGGAAACGATGGGGGTGTAGCACGTCGTGTGTTCGTTCGAATAAGATGTTTAGCTTCAAATCAAGCGACTAGAAGTGATAGATGAGAACAGAAGTCAAATCTGCGTCGCACAGAATTGATTTCAAAATGAAGTGACCGTCTAGCAAAAAATGAGTTTTTATGAGGAATAGCTACAACACGTCGTAAGTAGATAGATAATTCGCTGTGAAAATGTTCATGTTGCAGTTGTTGAGAAAAGTTCGAAAGAAAACATGTCCCATTCATCATCATGTGAAAATAAATTTCATAATCTATCGAAATATTTATATGAACATTAATCATAACTTCAACAAAAAATGTTTTAAAAGCTACAGAATGTTTTTTTAGAAATTGGTTTGTTTCAATTATTGTTTCACAGATTCTTGTCTCAGTAAGTTTGGCAATTATTAACCTAAATATATAAGAGAAAGTTGACGTTTTGGAATTGGCTTGAGTGAGATTCGAAAAAAGTGGTGACAGAAATGACATTTCGATTGTGTGAAATCGCTCTGGATTTTTTGTTGAAATTATCAAAAAATAATAATACTGCCAATACATACAGAGTTGCATGTAAAAATGAGAAAAACAAAAATACACGCGAGATGGGAATATCAAACAGTCCATAAATCCAAAATACAGGAGCAGGGCATTACGATCAATTCAAGTACATCGTGAAGAGGAGATGCATTGCGTTATTGGAAAATCAATTGCAAGTATTGCAAATCCTTCAGAGTTTCATCGATTCTGCCCACTGCATCCACTGTTCAATTGAGATCTGATGTTGGAATAAACCAAACCAAACTGAATTAACATCATAAGGAACGCAATAGGAGAACCGTGAATTTGTCCGCATAACGAATGCAATCATTCTGGAATATGTATCTGAAATGTTTTATTCATGTGTTCATCTAATTAATCCAAATCCTAATCCTAATTAATCTCATGTGAGATTAATTAAGGAGTGAAAGTCCACGGTTATTCAAAATGAAATTTCAATTACTTATGTTCGTTATCGTGAGAGATAGCTATTGGTCAGCCAATGCGACCACACACAATGCAATTCAATACAATGTCATGGTTTCATCCATTCGATTAATTGATCAGCTGAAATAAATTAAATTGTTATATAATGTGAAATTGCAATAGTGCGTAGCAATTGTGCATTAATGTGTGATTTGTGTGAACATATTTTGGAAAAACATACAGAGCATGAAATGTTCTAATGTTATTCCAGGAAAACAGATCATGTCGTCGAAGGAAATAAAAAGGAGACCATCAGAAAATATAGTTGCAACGCGAGTCTTGGTGCCGAAACATGGTGAGCAATCGTCATAGTACTATTACTATGGAACGATATTATAATTTAGAATAGTTATTATAGTATGTACACATTAATATTAATTTCGCACAGTACATTACACTCGTGAAATTTGAATAATCATTAACCCTCTGACTTCGGCACGCGAAACTGAAGTTTGACATTCAACTCAAATTTGAAGTGAATTGTGGTGAGCAATATTGAAAATTTCAAACATTAACTGGATCGTGCGGTCATTTAATTTTGAATGACTATTTATGAAAATTGATTTGTGACTACAGTTCGGTCAGCAGTATTATGAAAACTCACTCATTGACCACCGGTGGCTCACGTCGCAGTCAAAGTGTTATATGTTTCTAAGTGGAGGCGTGTCTTTCCTGCCTACGAGATTCTCGCGTAGGCGCAATCTGACGAGGGTTGACATCGTGACGTGGGCACGAGGCGCCTTCCCACGGTAGAGGAAACAAGGCAGGTTCAAATCAGTCTTTTTTCGTTGACGGTGTGGTTTTGCTGACGTCACGGGAACGAATCAATAGCAGCGCTCATATTGCATCTGGTAGCTACCATTAAATCTGGCTCCACTATTGGTCTAACGAAGTGGCTTTTTTGGTAACGCCATAAAGTTTGTTTGAAATGAAGCCTTTCCATTGGCTAGCCGAACAAGAGGAGGTGTATTTTCTCGCATAGAAATGACCATACCTTGTTTCCTATACCGTGGGAGCGCCTCTGATGGTGAGCTAACAACAACGGGATAGTTATTGAAGAATCGCTCATGTTAATAATAATTCTCGTCGCCCACAATCAATAGACTGAACAATCGATGAAGTATGTATCTCTTCAAGATAGTACACATTTACTCACGTCTTTGAAGATTTATATGCAGTAGCATAGCAGTTTCGACGAACTCGTACTTTTCATCAAGAGAATTTTTAAAATTGATGGAAAGTTGAGAGGCTCTAAAACCTATAATTGTCTTCTCAACCATTTAAAAATGAAATGATTTTAGTAGTTCATGTTGCTGCACTGTAAAATGTCATACAAAGCAATATTTTGGTTAATTTTATGGTTCTAATCCCATACGTCATCTGACGAGTACGTGATATTTGAGCAATACAAAACTTTAAATTTTCTTCCCTAGATACAAAGACGAGCTCGTGATGAAGGCAGGAACTACTCAAGAATTGAATCTGGGCAGTTCCTGTCTGCCCAGCTCTCACGGACGTAATTGCCACAACACTCGAAAAAGAGAAAGTCAACATTTGACCTGCAATTGCGCGCATAACGGCTGCATTGGTTCGTATTCTCTCGTCCTCACAGGATCGAACTGCGGGGCAAAATTCTAACCGGAAAATTGGCTGGAGAGATAAGCAAAATTGTTGGTGGAATCGATATGTGAGGAGACTAGAGATTTCTAGAGGGAGTACTGGCTTGGATAGTATCCGTGCTACCGACATCGTAGATGTCTTCGATAAGTGTACAGGAGCTTGCAGCGACCGTTCCTGGCGCCGGAAATTGCAGCTTTATTATTGCGATCCCTAATTGCTAGTCAACTCAACGACCCGAATGCTGCTCGTAAACTTCTACCAAAATCGAAGTGTTGTCAGTTCGATTGCCAGGCGTCGATTTTCATTCTGCCGAGCGTCTGTTCTTTATGAATCAATTAAATGACGCAGTTCAGTTTCAGCGTTATTGCTGATCGCGTTGTCAACTGAGAATTTGTTTTGTTTATGGTACCCCTTTAAATTATACCGAGCATCAGATGGCCTGCCATCAATTATACAGGACATCAGATGTGCTGACGTTAGATTGGGGCATGTGAACTGATGCTCAAAAACTTCAAACAAGTAAAACAAGTGCGTTATAAAACCACTTATCCCGTCCGAACATTCTTGTATTAACCAACGTACCTGTGCTGTAATACATGATGGCACCCACGAGCGAATCTGCGATGTCAAATGTACGATCAAAATTTTGTGGTAACCGTCATTTTTTCTTATTTCTCTTTTGTTGTGTTTTCCAATTTCAGTTTCGTGCTTCCCATGCAGTTTCGTTCCATTCTACGACACTCGTTGCTTACTATGGCACTCGTTCCGTGTATTTTCTTTTTCTTCAGCTTCATTTCGCTCCGGTTACTCACGTCGCGACAGAGAGGATTGACTGAATCCTGTATGTCAACATAGAGATCGCGGGTACCAGGCCGTATTTTTATTACAGCTCTTCATTTCGTGTCGTTTTTTGATAATCTTGCTTTCGCGAGGTGATTTCATCGTTAGAAAAGGTTTCGAGTAGTTATTAGCAAGTGACATGTAGCAGAACGAAAAAAAAATAAGATAAACTCTCGGATGTTTTATGAGATGCAAGTTGCTTTGGAAACATGTGTATACCGTTAAGCATCATTGCAATTCGAGTACGTCTGAACTTTTTGAATCTTTTGAGGCTTTTCATACTTATGGAACTTTTGAGGCAATCGTTCGGATGAGTCAATATTCAGTCTTATGAAAAATTTTTCATCTGAATCCTTGAACATCACGTAAGAGTCAACCAGCAGCAGTATAGCTGGCGACGCAACAATAGCAGGATGCGTGCGTCACCATTTAATGAGCAGGTTTTGTATGCACATCGACTTGTCTCCAGCGTGCAATAAAGGCGTGCAGGCAGAGCAATAGCAGGTGGCTTCATTATGGGAGATCGATGCGATTGTGTTGAGGGGCTGACGTTTCCGCCTCGGGATATCTAATTTTATTTACACCTTCGTTTTAAAAACAATGATTGCTCATTTAAGAAGAGTATGATTACTTAATCTTTGCTTTCTAGGATCTCGGATGTTTTTTCTTCTGTCCAGCATCACTGGCATCTTGTTCGCGTACATTGTTTTGTCTTTACGTCTTAATGGGAGAAACGCCTTCGTATCACCCGGGATTTTTAGCTCTTCTAGACACATAGGATTCCGAAAAAACATTCACTTTTAAAGCCTCAGATTGAAAGCAGCAAACTGCAATTCAGCAGCTCGTATCGTGCGCAAGAAGCAGTAAGCGGCCATCTTTTCTTGGGGTCAGACAAGGCTCGGACGAGCGACACAGTTCAACACAAGCGGAACAGACACCCGATAAAGTCCTTTCATGACTCAACTCCCGATTTAGATTGGTTCCTCGGGTCGAAGCAGCGCTTACAATGCAAGGGACGCGACAGGCTGCGAGAACTAACTCGCTGGATTTGTTCGTCTTGACCAACGTGGACAGAAAGCTAGGGTGAAAAGGAGAGTATTTCACTTGCCTGTAGCATTTCAAATTTGTTACTTTGTTTGGCATTCATTTCAGAGCAGAGGTAACAGTAATCAAGGTGTGTGCGTTCTTTTCCACACAACAATCTTGGATGCCTTGAATGATACTCTCGGTGAGGTTTACGATTGATTGAACCCTTTGTCTGGATGATAAACTTTGTACGTCAAAGAGGTTCAAAGTTAGTTAAGTGCGGAAATCATTAACCATCTCAACTTTGCGCTCCGAAAATTGTTTCACTCAACTACCATCTATAATATGAATCCTTATAATGTGCATCTCAAACTTGGATTAAAATACAGTGTTTTTTGAGCAATTAAAACTATATTAATCGCAGCTTCAAATTTCAATGGCAACTTGTCTGCTCGTGCATAAAACTAGCAGCTATCCAACTCCGTAGCCCGGGACTTATTCAAAAGTAGAGCGGAAAAATTAAGATGGTCTGAATATTGTGGCTACACAGTTTTTTAAACTACCTAGAATTTTAATTCACCCGTCACTTTCGAAAAGGAAAGGCAGGGTGAGCTACAGAATTGTTAGCAGACAAAAACTTGTTTCGTTGTGGATACGAGGGAAAAAGCATGAGAGCACCTGATATTTTTTCAAACTTTATTTCAGAAATGCTGGAAGGCAAAGTTGAATGGAAATGTTTGGTGGGAGCTTTGCGGATTCTGCGTTTGCGAGCTGCTAAGAAAAGTTCTA
This sequence comes from Platorchestia sp. MABIK, assembly GCA_014220935.1. Classification (NCBI taxonomy): domain Eukaryota; kingdom Metazoa; phylum Arthropoda; class Malacostraca; order Amphipoda; family Talitridae; genus Platorchestia; species Platorchestia sp. MABIK. Next base: position 39,016 of record JACJUY010007826.1, read on the forward strand.
TAAGAGTGGACGAAAACAATACAAAATGCCATCTCAAAAGTTGGGTCCTATTGTTGCTGATTGCGAAGCGTAAGAGACAGCATCGCATGTGTTTTTGAACACAACAAGTTATTTGTGAAGTTTGGATGAAAGGTCCTTTTATTCTTGTTCGTTTTTGTTAGCGCTCCCCTGTCGAACAAGTGAAAGCTTTAGTTACGTAGAGTATAATATTTTTGCAGAATACGACGTAAAATATGTTATTTACATAAAAAGCTTTCCTCTTAGAGGAAATTGTAGGTTAATATCATCACCAAGCTGAAGGACACTTACTTACTTCCTTACTGACTTACTTACTTATTTACTTACTTACTCACTTACTTCCTACGACGAACTTACTACATTCCTAATGTAATTTTCAGGAGTTGTCGGAGAATAAAATGGCAATTTACCTGACTAATATCTGATGCGGAAAATGAAATAAATCACTCGGATGGCCATCAATCCTGACACAAAAACTTCATCGTGTTTCTAAATAGGGAAAATAGACGAAATTACAAACTTTGAGTTCTGTTCTTCCTTGAATCAGTCACCGGAAAAGTTTTCAAATTACTCTCTCTCGAACATCAATTCCAGTTTAGTTTCTAAAACTAAATTTAAAGTAGAATTTTTAATGCCAATAAATTATTTGAATAATTAAGGATAACTTTGACTGTGTAGTGCACTGTTTACTCACTTTTTGCTCTTTATTTCTTGCTCTTAACTTTGTCTTCTTCTCCATGAACCTAGAGTGTTGGTGATGGCTAAAGGTCAGCGTGGTCTTGAAACCACGCACGGAGACGACGGCAGAAAGTTAGAAATCTCTCGTTCACATCTGAAGTAATTTATGTTACAAAAGTTACAACTTTTCTCCGCAGAAAGCTATGAAAAAAGAGTGGACCAACTTAGTGATTTACCTTTATTTATGTACGATATTTTATGGGCGAGATTTAACCCGAGGATAGGTTCGAAAATGCATTAGTATTGCGCTTCGCATTTGGTAGTCAAAGGTGTTATATTTTTTTCTTTGCGTTCTAAAAGTACTCACGATTGAGATGCCCCATAACAGCAGTGTACAATTTGGCGAACATTAGCCGCTAATTAAATTCTTGCGATGATTCTCCTGTGCCCATACGAGGATAAATAGTTAATGTTGTATACACGGAAGGAAATACCAGTATCGTAAATGTGAAAACAAAACAAGGATAAATGTAAGGAACGTCACAAATGCTGGAATGGGATTAATTAATATCTTTTATTTTAAATGCCCAAAATTTGTACAATCGAATATTTTTTGAAAACATCATTTTAAGAATGAAAAGAAGTACCAGTGTTTGCCACAAACATTTCAAAAAAGCAACCGTTTCAGACCTATGAAAAGTGTCCATCAGGAAGAAAAAAAGTATGGATAAAAAAAAACTTTTTCCTGCAAAAGGTAATGTGATAGCCAGCTCTAAAATCCCAAGGACAAAAATTCTAACATTTATTTCGATATAACACTGCACTCAAATTCTTACGCATAATATAACTCAACAATTGATAGCTTGTAAATTTAGGCATCGAATCTTGTTTGAACCAATTTATTGATCAGCCTAGTGCGTAACTAGGATAAGTGAATTATGTGAAACATGATTGTTCCCCTTAGAAAAACGTTGATAGGGTGCGCCAGAAGTCACTGAACTTATTCGGACCCACAGGTAGCTATACTCAAATGAGTCCAATGTACTAGGCTTTAAGAAACAATCTACTGCTGCATCGCTTGTGGGAAATAAATTGTTTATATTGTTTAAATGACTCAAGAGGAGGATCAGATGCTTTTATTTTTGGACAATGGACACACTGCATCATATCTTCCCCAGCTCACAGCGAGCTGATTTCGAGAAGCACACAATGGCTTACTTTGCAGTACCTTTTTCAATGAACAAATATTATTCTTTCTTTTGTCAACTCGTGTATACTCCTACACGTTCGCCTACGTAAAATCCATCCTCATGCGGACACGCCGCTCACGCGCGCACACACCACACACGCGTACTCCCATGTGCGCACATGGCACACACATTTGCACTGTACAAACATGCAAATCACGCACACGCTCACACACCAGACATACACCTACACGTTTCACACAAGCACGCACAGTACCTTCACCCCCACAGACACTCACACCTACACACTAACCTACACACCACAGACACCCACACCTACACACCACACACCCACACAGACACCCACACTTACACTCCACAGACACCCACACTTTCACACCACACACCCACACAGACCCCCACACCTACACACCACAGACACCCACA
>JACJUY010007828.1:2464-16751 GCA_014220935.1 Platorchestia sp. MABIK
ACATCTCGTAACGCATTATAGACGATACAGCGACTTCTGGCAATGAGAGAAACTCTGGACCAGTGGACAAGGCGCATCCTTCACGCATACGGACGCTGCAACACACGTACATGAAAATGTGCGAACTTGACGTGGGTGCGGCCGGGGCAGTCAGGCAGTTAGTGTACCACTGAATCACCGTTTCCTGCCAAGCTCAAGTTCCATTCCTTCCATAGAATTTGCTTGCTGAAAGTAAATTCTATATCTAAGTAGCCCATTATGTTTCACCTATAATTTTCGATCCCATTTTATTTGCTAGTATGGGTTAAGAGTACGAGAGACGAATAAACTTTTCTCTATAAATGTTTGTGATGGACAAGTTTTCGACATTGAGAGCCAAGAAAGAGAATTTTTTACAAGTTATCACGAATACCAAAGGGTTCAATTTTCCGTGTGTTTTTTTACAGAAAACTGACTTCTAAATTCTACTGCGCATTATTGTTGGAAGAAGAGTGTGAACGGCAAAACACAACCAACGAACAACCAAACGAACAAGTGTTGCAGAAGCATATATCATGGATAGAATGCAACCTTTATTTTCCTACTAGCCTTTACCAACCCTCATTTTCATGAACGTAATTTACCATCTGCTTTAATAACTTTTCAACGCTATATAAGCAGAACTGATCAGTCATGTTGTTGTTGTTGATGCCCCGGATTTCATCTTCTCTGATGTGCAGCCTGTGCATCACCTGCCGCAGTAGCAGGGATACGGGCTGACCAGGCTGGTGCTGTTGCCAGGCTTGGAAGATCTCCTGCAAAAGCCAGTAGGAGAAACGGCCTATTGTGGGGAGCTCTCACTGAAAAATTTCAAGAGCTAACAAGTCATTTAAACTGTTGTTAGAATAATAACTGCAAGTTGGACCAATGAGAACGATATTAATTCATATGTCATTTAAAGTTCATTACCTCTCCTACCTTACCCAACTCTAGTGCACCATAACTTAGCCTAACCAAAACCAACTTGTCCCACAATAACGCCTCCTGGCGTTTTCCTTCTGATCAAGACTAATTATAAGCTAACCTAACTTGAACAAATGTATTCAAATTTAACTAAAATCTTCAATTCACCTATAGACAAATGAGCTTCAAGTGACAGTTACCTAAAACACCAAACCTCAACTATTAAGCTGCATGTACTTCAAATGCCTTTATTTTATATGAGCTTGATGAACGTGCGACTCAAAGTTTTTTTCCGTATTAAAAATTTTTAATTCATAACAACGGAAGAGTGACTTTTAGCTGATTAACAGACAGACGGTCCTCAAAGCAAGCAGAGCAATGATCATACAGATGTGAGATGAACATTTCTATTAAAATTTTTTATTTTAAACTGTTTCTCAAAGATGGGAAGTACTTGGTTCACAAGCATGTGGACATCATTTTTCTATGAAATTGACTTTCACTTTTATATAGAAGTGAGTGAGAGAGTAAGTGAGTAATCAGTGAGGTTTGGCAGACGGCACTCACATGCATTGGAAGGGTGAAAATCGCGTTGCCACCAAACTGGTCGGGGAAGAACCGACGTCTTTCTCCGTGCACGAGGGAGAAGCCCGTGTCTTCTATGGAGCTACAGTTCCAGTTGTTAGAGATGCACTGCTCGATGCAGCCTTTCCAGTCGCAACTGAGGTCGTAGATGTACTCGGGGTACTGAATGGGAGGGTATATGTTTTGAAATACTGTGAGAAATCAACTTATAAGTCTTGTGTTGCACAAAGACTCAATCAAACATTATCTTGATTCAAAATAAGACCTGCTGTAACATTTTACTTCGTTTGAATTTCTTTTAGACGTTAATGGTGGTTAAATAAGAGTGTTTGTTATATTTATTGTTCAATTAAATGTGCACTCGAGCTGTTGATAACTACGATTAAGCTCTATGGTAAGGGATCATTTTCCTCGGCGTTTTTCGCTGAGGTTTATTCCACTTTACGGTAAACTCAACGTGGTCCCAGCATGGGGTTCATGTTTCCTGTTTTGGTTTATTCTGATTTCTCCCGCGTGTAGATAGGGGAATAAGTGGTGTCTCTCAAGTTTGCATGTTCTTTTGGGAGTTTAAGGTAAATATTACAAGGCACACTAAATGTCTTGCCATACTAATTTGAATGAGACACCTCGGTGCAGCAAATTTTCTAAGCAAATGCAGTAGCAAGAGCTCATGAAAAGCTGCTAATGACCTGTAAATTTGATCAATTCGCCATGAATCAAGAATTTTAAGACTAACTTTCAACTACTCGGACTAAAACTCGAAAAAGGAGCACAATTAAAGTTTTTAGGGTTAGGTTTGACGACCAGTTTTCGGGTCAGGAAAAAATAGGAAACAGTCTGTCTGAGCTACTTTTAAAATACTTCAAACAATATACATATATCCTGAAACTAGACTAAAAACATAAGTAAATGATTATCAAAATTCAATTGAGGTTCCATTCTCTTTGGCAATTTTTAACAACAGCAGGCTACGTCGAAAAAAACATAGGAACACCGACTTGTGAAGCTGCCCAGCTCTGAGTTTATCTTCCTACATGAATGTACTAATGGTGAAATCCCTCAACTACAGGATGCATTACCTCACTGAAAATGATATTTAGTATGTCTTGATCGCCAGTATGTATGCCTTCACGGAACGCTTGCGCCACGCTGGTCACCAAAGGCTGCCACTGGAAGGGCAGCCTCCGCCACCGCGTCAGGTTGGTCAGCAGCAGCGCCGAGCTGAGCCCTTGTTTGCCGTAGAATGGGATCTGCAATGCAGAGTTTTGGGCTAACAGGAGTAAGTCCGGCGGTGCTCCTCAGGATTTACTCAGGGTTTACGGCTTTTTTTCATCGCAAAAATGAAAATTATATATCCTCACATTTAAAATTTTTAAAAATATGCAAGCTTGGAAATCAAATTGTTTTTTAATTGGAACGTAAAACGTTCACAAAATGCAGTAAAATTCACTTGCAAGTATTTAGCATCAATTAATTATTTTATTATCGTAATTAACATAATATGGTTTGCCCATCTCTTTGCTCTAATTTTTTGCGGTTGTCTATCGTAATTAATAGCAGCAAATGTTAATTTCCCAGATATGCCTTCAGAGATACCTCGAAAGTCTTGTGAAGTGGTAGTTCAAAGGCACGCTTGGCGTTAAAACCTCAGAAGATGGATCATAAGAATAACATTTATAACTACTCTAAAAATAACAGAAATGAGCGTAGGTCCATTATCCTGTGCTAACATAGGATCTTTCCAGATAAGCCTCGCCACTAATGCAACACATAAGTTTAACCAGTTTTAATTTTCTAAATAATGCACCTATCCACTTCAAATGACTCTCAAACGAAAGAATGTTTTAATCTTTAATGTGTTGCAAAAGTGGTGGGGTTTATCTGGAAAAGATCCCTAACATTATAGCATATAACCATGGTGGTGAATTGCAGATAAAGCCCGTCAACAGGAGCCACCCCCAACACTTGTTGCTCGTTGAAGAGCCTGAAATGCTGCGTCAGGTGCTCAGGCGGCCTCATGAACACGTGGTCAGTGTCCATGTAAACAACGGCGTCCAGCTCAGGCAGAGCCCACGACAGAAAAAACTTCTCGGTGGCGCATTTCTCGTAGAGGTTCATCAGCTGCCAGCCCTCCGGAAAGAAGACAGGCCTGTAGCTCAAATGCAGGCGGTGGCGGAAGGATTGTGGCCATGGAGCCACGTACTCCTCCAGGGCTGGGAGTATGGAATCATCGTTGCCCAGGATGATGAACCTATTGAAGAGACTCAGTCACAAGGTGCTCGGTCAACAGTGCATGACTGTCAAGTGTGCCCCTAGGCTAAGGTTCTGCTAATACTCACTAACTCAAACTCTACTATTTCTCACTCTATCCTGACTGTGCTTTCCATATTCCGTTTCCTCATTTCTCCTTATTTGCCTAAGCCCCTATTTAGAGTTGCTTTGAACCAGGGTTTTTTAGAGGTGAGTGGATTATTAATCTAAGTTAGTGTTGCTGTGTCTATTGGTGTTTATATTGATTGTGTTGCTACGCTAATTGGATAGGCTACTATTTGATTAGGCACTACTAAAATTTCTCCTATGCTAGACAAGAATGTTACATTAGCTAACATTTGATATAGCACAGTGCATAGTCTATTACAGTATAATCCATGAAAATATACCTCACAATCATCAATTGGAGTTACGCATATGTGTGAATTTTGAGACCAAGATTGCATGCAAAGTTCAAGTCAAAAAAAGGCGTCACATAACCCGTCAACCTATCTCCTATTAAGGAACTTGGGTTAATATCAACGCAAGAAATATTTTTCATTCAAAAAGACCAAGAACTATTACTTTCTTTATCCTTTTCTCAGACCTATGCAGACGTTGTACAAATTCCAACAGCCACTCTAACAAACCACAAGCCAAATTAAAGAAAGGGTGTCTTAGTAAGTTGAATTTCATAATGCATTTGGCAAAATGCTCTGTCTGTATCTTCCGCCTCTTTGGGGAAGAAACTTATCTAACCAATAAATACAATTAAATCACTGAAAGAGTTCAAGGTTAAAATAGCAAAACACACTCCGCTAATAAATGACAATAGTACACTACAATACTACTCACAAAGAAGTAAAGAATTGTATTGCCTTATTATTCGGCACTGTTGAGGTATCGATTGAAACGTCTGCTTGTATGATTAATGATGTGCTTCGTATGAAACAACTGGTGAGTGTTATTCGATTTCATGAAAGAGATGGTGCGAAATAAAGAACCTAACTTATATTTTCATTTTAAAGCAGAATCTTCAGAAATCAATTTGAGCCCGTAAACACCGTTGCATTGTAATGTTATTGCTAAACTCATGTATGGTGGGGATATTTTTAAATTAAAAATGAAAGAGAAACCTTGAATGTAAGATACGCTATGGCTCCCTGATCAATTGATTTTTATACTTTCTACGGTTTCGAAATTTGCTCAACTTTGAAACTTCTTTGTTCACAATTTGTTTCTTAAATATACCAGCAATCAACGATTTAATTAAATAAAATATTCAGTTACGCTCAAATTTTTTTTATGCATTTTGATGGCTACTACCAAATATTGTATTTTTTGCGTCTTCACAGTTAAGGGTTTCTTCTTAATAGAAATTGTGACAAAGCTCTATTGAGTTAAATTACGATTGTGAACAAATCTTACCCTTTTTCTTGAATTCGTTCCAAATTCGTTTGGGATAGGACGTTCAATTCAAAAATTTTCAGCTTCTCAACCTCCTATTCTTCATCACCCTAACCTCGCCTCTCAAAGTTTCACCGGCCTCACCTCACGCTGGAGCGCGCCAGTGTCACGGCGGACTTGATGAGCACCTTGGCCTGCATGAGTTGCGTGTTGAATTTGTTCATTCTGGACTTCCCCTGCAGCTGAGCACTGCCGTCTGCGTAAACAACTCACATGTAAGAACACTTGTCAGCTCATGAGATGGCTTGGTGAGTGGATAAGGTAAGTTATGTTCATTGTCCCCGATGATTGGGAGAAGTGATCGAACGTTGAGACTTTGGGTTGGGAAAATGAATGCCGGAAAAGTTGTACATAGATGGACAACCTTTCTGAATTTCGAACGATTATTTTGTTCTCAAAGTCAAATCGTCATTAAAGTTCGTGGAAAACATCTTCATTGCATAGTTGTACAAACTCTGTGATATTGTTCAAACTCAAATTTCAATTGCGCCAATCTCCTAATATGAAGCGGAAAAGATACTTAAAATTAAAATTAGCATTATATGTCGAATAGTGAGCTAATGAATGTGAGCAAATGCCGTTGGAAATTGTAAATATGACTTTTTTAAAGAGATTTTCTTCTTGGTTCTAGAATATTTGCTTGGACCGAGCTTCGTTGGATTCGATTACATTTTTCGCTAATTCATTTCCTAAGGGCACACCGCGACTTAACGGTTGAGAACTCTGTTCTTTCATGCGAAATGTTTGGGAGCTCAAGGCCGGGGAATTTGCAGTTGGGGAAGAGATGGAACTTTGCATAATTCCCATCTCTATTAATGTGTAAATACCGAGCTTGGCTCGACCAGGGATACCATGATTGCAGTGTTGCATTTATGATATAATTGGAGGGCAAATATGCTGAGTGGCCTAACTCACGAAATCCAGAATAATAGGACACTCAAGTTAGAGGCGTGGTGTTCATCGCAGAGTTGCCAAACTGGCTTTTCCTAACCAAGTTACTAACTAGGAACTAACTAGGAACTTTTCCAGTCTGCCTGCAAGACATCCACGTCGCTGTGAGGTGAAATTATCACTAAATCCGCTCTGCCAATTTTGACCTCGGATTTGTGGGTTATGTCACTCTGCATTTCTGCCCTCCAATTATTCTTCGATTTTAATTAAGTAAAAATGACATGGATCAATTTGATATTAATAAAACAAAATCGAAACATCATAGCGGAGAAACTATTGCAATCCATTCGACAGGTTTCGGGTCCAAATCCAGCGACGGAAACGAGTAGGCTGTATTTACGGGGCCCTTTCCTGGAGAAAAATTCATCCTAGCATATTAAAAAGCAGTGATGAAATTAAACAGTGTGCAACTGCTAATTTCTGGAGATAACACTTGACGAAAAGTTTTCCTTTAAAAATCATATCAATTCAGTTCGATAAAGCAGTCCAAATCCATCGGAATTTTACTCAAAGTCAAGTATATCCTACCGAAAGAAACAAGAAAAATTCTTTACACGGTACTGATCCATCCGTTCATTCAATACGGAAATGATGCCCGATCAACACAGACAAAAATAAAGGTGACATAGGATACACAATAAAAAAAAAATATTAGCGCTATCTTCAGTCCAACTCAGAATACAACGCCCGCGTTGATGATTTATTCAATGACCTAAAATTTCCAAAAGCGCTTCATAAATATGGATTTTACTTTAAGGACAGGCCTTGATGATGTACAAAATACTTAACGTTAACGAAAATTCTAGCTTTTGACATCGTATATACGCTTAAACTGATTTCCTTGATTACTATATGAGGTATAGAAGTAAGCACATACTCCCTTACTACTTAAAAGACGGATCTCAAAATGGTTTTGTTTTTACAGGTCCCAAATTTTGGAATTCTATGCCACCTATTTCTGAAACCGCCACTTATGTACTCTGCCTTGATAAGTAGACTTAAACTTACGTGCTCTAAAATTACTAGACAAATTAAAAATAAATAAAACTGAAATAAATAACGAAGGTAAACCTGGACAATTGAAACAATTTGCTGTCCCGCAACATTTTTCTCATCGATGAAAAATGGGAAGGATAAACCTCTAACAATAAAGCCTTCATTCCAAACGACAAATCTGTTGAATATAAACTTCTGTTGAAAATCTGTTGAATAGAAATAGCATACTTGTCCTACACGCTTAACTAGAACAAAGTTAAGAACTTAAGCACACTAAGGTATTTAATTAACATATTTTACCGCACAATTTGTCCATCTCTTAATAAATTGCCATTGAATCCTTACAGATGGTTATTTCAACGCTAATATAATTGTTGTTTGCTAGATATTAAGATTGTACCTATTTTTAATTTGAAACAATGAGCATGCGTACGATCATAAGTGTTTTTCAAAAATTAAAAAATCTCAAATTTTCCGCACTTTGGAAGTGGCTTTATGATTCGACGAAGTGCAACCGTCCCAGTGTCTTTCTTTTCAATAGTATTTCAACATAAGATAATTAAAATATTATTACTTAATTTCATTTATCCTTCAATTGGAATGTGACATATTTTAGAAACGTGATTTAATATAGTTTTTGCCGCATCTTTTTATTCTGTACCTTAGTCGAATTGTGTAACCAAAAGAGTCGTGCGAAAATGGGTTCGTTTTGATAGGCGTTTGAAAAAGATTTCGCTTGATATTTTATCATTTAATCCAGGGACCGCCGTCTAAAGTCTTTTTATGAACATAAAATTCAACCAATTTTAGATATGTATTTACTACTTTAGGTAGCAATATAAATTCAACGTGAGATTATTTTTTACAACGATTCATCGGAATAAATTTTAGATTTTAAGCTCTTTTCAACGCAAGTTCTTTATTAAAAAATGCAATGTTGTGGCACGCTCTAAAATATTAAAGCCAGGCTCTGCATAAGATACATGTAAATTCTTTCGATTTGTTAATAACAGGTTTTTTTTCCATTTGATGAGCAACTCAATAACTTATTCGAAATTTTGTGGTGCTGTCCAACGTCACTTACGGTGTGGTCATGTAAGAAAAAAAGGATTGAAGGCAAGGAAGAGCTGAAGTACCACAGTAACGTAAATGATACAAAATTAATTAAACGTTCTCACCGTTACACAGGATCATCACGAACGGTGGCTGGAGTACGTTTGAGTCACCACGCAACTGCACGCCGTCATGTCTCTGACCAATGTGCGGACGAAGAACTTCCGTTAGGTATTTTTGTTGATATATACAAAGCGAAACGAAAGCTAATACTGAGAACGTTGAGCACAGTTTCATGAAAAATTTCATCTTTTCGTTATTCTACCTGAAAAATATTCAAATAAGAATAACTGGGGCATGAGAAGTTGTAAAACATTTATGATCGTCTGGACAAATAAGATTAAAAGTGTAACTTATTCGGATTGTTAGTCTTTTTCCAAACCATATGTTCCGGTCATTTTACGAAATTTCTGCAGCGAAAGAAAGTCCTTACGAAAGAAGGAATAGACTGAAATATGAAAAATGATGATGAAACTGCTCAGTGTGATACTTATCCGTCCTTAATCCATGAGACAAAAATCAACCGGATGTGCACTCTCAATATTTAATTTGATAAATTTTTTCCCATGTTTTGCACTGATCTCATTTTGATAAATAATTAAAACGTTCTTTAATTAGGGACAAACTCTCGTTGAACGAAATAATCCCGGCCGTTGTCGGAGCAACTCATAACATCTGCGACCTGGCCATTCAAAATGTGAATTTGCGCACAATCAATAAACAAACATCGGCATCTTAGGATGCTTTATTTCCAATCAAGCCTGATACATGTGATCTTAAGCATTGGTTTTTAAAATGTCTTATAACGAACACTATATATAGGACACCATGACGGTTCCCCCGTGAAGCCGGTACCCATTTCCGACACCTGGGTCGAGTGGGGTATTGTGCTTGAGCTCTCCCTTATACCCAACGGGGAAAATCGCCGCGCCAGTGCCGGGATACGAACCCGGGCCTTCAACATCCAAGGCCGATCCCTTAACCACTGTACTACCGCGAGCATCACCTGTTTCACTATAGCTAATGGACACTGTCCCCTTACAAGATAACAAAAGAAAAGAATGCACCCAGTCCATGAAATGTCACGTAGACCAAACTTCGCTCGGAAAACAATCGTTACTCTCACAAAAACTCTTGCTCTTTCCCTCCCCTTTCCCGTCACTGTAGACCGCACAGTCTTTCTTTCACGCTTACAATTTCCTTCCTTCGAATTTTAAACTGCGGTGCTTTTGCTTCGTAATGAGAAGCTATCCCTCACTCACATTTCGACGGTTTTATTTCTAGCCATGATGAAATTTAACCCCTCGATAACTACTACTCAGAGAACAAAATTAAATTATTTTCTTCTCTGTCCATCCCCCCCACAATATAAATTCACGATGAATTCATACGCAACTCGCTCAGCTGCTCGGAAAGCAGCGTTATCTGAAAGAATAACATTCTCCTAAATGAAAATTTTAGCAAAAAAGAGGAATACATCTTCATCAATCAAAAAGCGGAAACATGGACCGTCAAAAGCCTCCTACCTAAAATAATTTGTTCAAGGTCCTTAACCGCTCAAAAAGGCAGCGGCAACTTAGACGGTCAAGAAGTGTGAAATCAACAAGAGCTTCACAACCCCAAAGCATCACCAGTGCTAATATCAGAGTCGTCCGACAGAGCTAAAAATCTCCCAAACGCTGCTTGTGATTATTCAAGGTGCGTACGTCTCATATAATCAAGTTCCAACACCAAAAACTTAAGTACACGAAGCAAGTCCCAACAAGGGCGAGGAAGCAGTTCTCGCTTTCAACTCCGCAGTTTAAACTATGCTCGAGGAGATCCATCATCGACAGAGTCAACAATATTAAGAAAAATTTCAACGGTTGCGAATGGTAGAAATTTAAACTTGTTGGTAGTAGCTGATGAAAAAAATGGGAAGCATGAGAAGCCTAATGATGAGAAATCTATTATGCATAATTGTATCTTCCATGATGTAAATAATGTAAATCCCGATTACTTAACTTGAAAATACGTATTAATTAAGCTACTGTAGCACCAAATCCTTTCAGGCAACGAGCCAGACTGATAACCCTAATCTTTCAGCTCGCAACGTTGCATGCAAGAATCCTACCTCTGACGAATTCACCAGAGGTAGGATTCAATTGCAGCCTTCGCTGCAAATTTCAGCGTCACAAATTATTTAGCAGGTAAACAGTAACCTGTCTCACTGCAGTACAATTAACCAAAATGTCAAAACAGCGGGTACCTCCACGTCCGTTTTCGATATTTTCAGCTTCTTTAAATATTAAGCGCATAATAGAGCGTCTTTTCAAATTGAATTCGCATGTAGGTTGTTTTGATTTCAAGCCAGAGATCCACGCTTGTAGAACTTAATATTTCAAATCAAATCGCAGAGAACCTCTTGATACTTTTCTTTTCGCAGATAACATTCTCACAGCTGTTAAAAGAAATGACTTTTCGAAGACCCTCTTGACACAATTGACCGAATGCCTCAATTAAAAAATGACATCATCTGCTTCCTAGATTTAAGCCTCTCGTCCTGTGGCCTGACTAAGATCAAAGAACTTATCATTAACAAGCTTGTCTTTTCTCGTATTCATGCAGTTATTGTCTGCAGTAGTCAGTAATTGCACTGGGTGTCAGGTTTGTGCAAAAAAATAATTTAAAACTAATTCCACTCTGAAATGCTGTAACTGACACAGATGCTTGCAATGATGCCTGAACTTGACCTAGTACGCGAGATGAAACGCATCATTTCCTTCAACAAATTGCTCTTAGGAAACTTAAAATTGCTTAACAAATTGTCGACTTTAAAACCTAATTCGCTATTTAGCTTCTATTCCAAAAATTTCCATTACCTGAATAATAAAAGTGTATACTCTGACCAGTAAAATGTCTTGAATAATTCTTTAAGATCAACTGCTTCCTCAAGTAAAGTCTCTATCAAAATGAACTATTGCTTGCCTACTGATGTTCAACACTCTCTTCCATCTACTTCTGACAGTTTTAAAGTACGTACGAAAAGGAGGTTTTCATTTCTATTGAATGCTGCAAATACTGAGTGTGACACGCCCTTCTCACCTATAAATCATCGACATCCAACCAAATACACGGAAGCGGTAAAACCAGCAGGAAAATAAAAGTTGCCGAAAGATTTTGGTCGAAATTCGATGGAAAATCCATCACCCAACCGTATGCTCATTACTAAGAAAATAGAAATAGCCAGAGCATCCCTCAATTCTCCGACGATCGCTTAAAAAGAAATCGTCACATCCAGCCCATCCAAAGGCAGGAAAATGATTATTACCCCTTATGAGTTTAAACAATCGTTGAAAATAGAGTAACTTCCCACCAATGCCGATGGATACTGCTTCCTTCATGCAGTAGGCCTACTAGGTGCCCAGGCCTTTAAGACTTCTAATTACAGGCTTATCTGTCTTTGACCTGTCCTGTTCAAAATATTAGAAAATGTGATAACGAATCAACTGTCATCTCACTTGGACGAATCTAATTTACTTCATCAAAATCAATAGGCCTATAGGAGTAATACCAGCACTAAAAATGCTCTGTTTAAATTTCTCTGAAAAAATATTCAGTGATATCGATCAGAAACATGCAACACTCTTGCTGCTGCTTGGACCCGCCAAAATGTTCGATAGCGTCGAACAAAAGCGACTTTTAGGAAAAATATTGAATTTTGGAATAGACGCACAATTGTTTGAAAGCTACTTGTCATATCGATCATATGCAGTTCGCATAGATGACAAATTGTCCCCATTCAATCTAAAGATTTTTGTGTTCCTCAAGGATCTATCCTTGATCCATCATTGTTTTCTATTTTCATTAACGATTTCCATCCAATGTCTTCTAAATTACGAATCTCTATGTACGCAGGTGATGTTTAACCTACAATGACAAGTTCTGTGGTGGAATTAGGGCTGACGCAAAAAAAACCTGAATCTCTTTTAAGTAACTTCAAAATGGTCTCAAACTTAATGCGGACTAAACACAATGCATTATTTTGGATCCAAAGATACAGTTACAAAAATTCGAAATCTGACTCTTCCGGTAGAGAAGAATGAAATTAAGCCATTAAAAAAGTTAAAAATTTAGGCACTAGCTTCGATCAAAACATGTTCTTCAAACATCACGTCGAGAAAGCTTGCAACAGAATTTGCGGAACTCTTTTGTTTTTCATCGTATAAAACGTATGCTCGATGAAATATCTCGATTTTTCGCCATTCAATCTTAAGTGTTATCGTATATTGACTATTGCAGCCTGGTATGGTGAAACATACAACAATATCTTGAAAGAGAGTTACAAAAATATTTCAATTTCCCTGCAAAGGTAGAATGCATAAGCGAATTTAAGAAAGGTTATCAAGCAACCTTTTTCCTAAATACACTCGGGTGGACTCGTATTCAAGAAAGATTTCTCAGTTGTAAAACCTAACACGTAATTTTCGCTTTATATTTCCTTCGATGCAATTCTAATATTGTTCAATTCTTTTCCCCATTGTAACTAACCAAAAACCGAATTGGAGAAATGAGATCTTGGTCAACTACTGTTAATTTGACATTAGGTAGAAAGCTCTGTCAAAATCAATGTCAGCCGCCTTACTGTGGCACAAACTTCCACAGATTATCAAAATACCTCAAACAATAAAAGAATTTAAGAACAAAATAGCCCTCCATTTTGAGTTTCAACTACAGTTGTATGCTGCAGTACAAACCGAAAAAGAAGCTACGAATTTCTTTCCCACATTGCCCTATATTTCAATGCATTTTACCATACGTTACGGTACATTTTTGTAGTGTGCGTATGCGATTTAATTGTTGGTGTGCTATCATATACACATGTGAATATATACATATATGCTCAGCAGTTACTGCAATATTGCAAATCTAGCAACTTGCATTTGTACTATAAAAATTTTTTTATTTTGTATCAACTCGCGACTCATAACGTTACCTAGCACATTATTTAATTCTATATTTGTCAAGCATTTATATAAGAAACATCAAAAGAGAGTTGTGGGATTTAAAGCATGTCCTTTGAGGAAGTTAGTTCCATTTTGTTAAATTTGCGCAAAAATGTTTTTTTGAAATTTTGTCATTTTGATCCTTTAGTTCTGAATATAATTTTCTACAAACACTGTAAACATTATTCCCTGATGTCACGAAAGCTGAAACTCATATGTTAATGTGCGTGGAGACTGTCAATAGCGTTTCATCTGACTGTGTTCATCTTTATATTTCTTGTATTGTATCATCGATCAACATTTTCAAACTTAAAATAACTTGCTATGGAAAGCATGTCTATGTTTTTCTCAGTCTTTTGTACAAGAATTGACATGGGCTGTCATGGCACCCATATATGTTAATCAACTAAGGACATTTATAATAAGACATTTTAAAAGCGATGTAATTTCATCTTTTATATATTCACTTTATTAGACATTAGTGTTTTCATTTCTTATTCTTTACCTAAAATGTTCTAGTTAGCCTTTTTTGATACTTTTTCGTTTTCTACGCTCAGTTTTTTACAAGAGCATTATTCAGGTAGTTAATCTCACAGCCCCAATTATGTTGTAAATGTTTTGGTTAACGTTGAAAAAATAATCTTTTCATGTTGCTGACTCTGGTGAAGTTCTGTGCTAGTATTATAAGCTTTAGAAAAATAGTGAATCAAAATAATTTATTTTCTCCGAGCTCGTTAATTAACATACTAGTTGATACGTAGGAGTGAAAAGATTAATTGTTCCGAGTATCGACCTCACAGTATTAGACACCAAATTATTTAAATCCACCATTTTACTTGTTGCATTAATTCCTAATATCGTAATTTCCTAAGCTCATATTTCAAAGCAAGTGCGCACTTATAAAAGTGTTTCCAACGATGTATCGTCACTGGTATTTCGGTAAATTTTTTCTTTCAACTTGTATTTACATTCATTGTCAAACTAGATTACTCAACAAA
>JACJUY010007828.1:30011-41336 GCA_014220935.1 Platorchestia sp. MABIK
CAAGTTCTGCAAGCAACTGCGAATGCAAGTTCTGCAAGCAACCGCGAATGCAAGTTCTGCAAGCAACCGCGAATGTAAGTTCTGCAAGCAACCGCGAAAGCAAGTTCTGCAAGTAACTGCGAATATAAGTCTGCAAGCAACTGCGAATGCGAGTTTTGTAGGCTACCGCGAATATATGTTCTGCAAACTTTCTGAACGACAATGCGGAAAAGAGGCAAGAGAGAAGAAATCAATGAGCCAAAGTGTTGCCCAGCGCGGCAGGGCAAAGCAGTCAATCCTGCTGGCAAAAAGCGCCAATGTCACAATGCCGACAAGACACTTTCTGTTTTAAAAGAACTTCTATAGAGAGAGCAAATGCTTGGAGGCGGCACGATTTACCGAAGAAGCAAAGCCGTTCGACCGACCTACCATACTTCGGCTTAGGGATTTCAGGGGCTTAGCCAGTTTATTGATACCTTGCGTGATCTTTTCGATGGGAAATAACAGGCTATATGGTAGATTGCTGTGTAAAGCATGGCTGGTTTAAAGGAAACGTTTATCACTCACTTGCAAGGCAGGGAAATCATTACATTTGTAGAATGTTATTTTAGTTCTCGAGAGCTCATCAGTGTCTTCTAGTGTTCTAGTGTTGGAAAGACGAATTAAAATTGCCAATTAAATCATAAAAAACGAATAAATCTCATGTGTTCAACAGTGTGTTCGAATGTTCTAGTGTTCTAAAGACAAATAAAAATGGCAAATCAAACTATATAATGAACAAAAAAAATCTGAAGTGATCAACGTTGCGTTCGAATGTTTTATTGTGCTATAGACATCAAAATTGCTAATAATTATTAAGCCATGAAAAAAGTGATTTCTCTACAGATCTTCATTAATACTATGTATGATGAAACCATCGCGGGTGACTGTAAGATATTTTAGCTCACATCACCTGACCCGGCTGACCTCCCCTTACATGTTATTCATTTTAAAAACTTCAAATGCTTGTGGAAGGATTTTGCTGCACATTAACTCTAATTTCTCTGAATGAAATCGTCAATATCATGTTTTAAAAATCTTGTTTTTGAATTCCTCGACTGTTGGAAATATTTATACATTGTGCTTTAAGCACGCATTCCGCCAAGTAAAAATATTTGACAGAATAAAAGAAGGAACGTCTCACGTGAAAGTTATTTGCAGAACTTTAACAGTGGTTGTGTACGCTTCAGCGTATCATATGAAATGTAGAAAAATATAGAATGGTGATCTTGTGCGGCAATTTTTAGTTTCTTAAGCTCGTGAGAACATTATGACAACACTATTTTAGGTATTCAACTTTTTGTATTGTTCCAGTCATGTTGAAAATGTTATGGCTCGAATTGTACAACATTCCTTCTCATGTCTTTGACTCCGGTGAACTCTGTGCCAGTATTATTAGCGTAACTGGAAGTATAATAATTTTTTGGTTTGATAAATATTTAATTCTTTCCGACCTTATCGTTTGGCACACTAGTTGAAGCGTTAGTGAAAAATTGTCCCAAGTCCCGAATGTCAACCTCAAAGTTTTAGACCTAAAATTGTATAAAATCTGCCCATTTTACTTTTAACATCAATTCCTCATACTCGTGTCACCAGTTTCTATACTCGTATGCTCATATTTCAATATAAGTGCGCACTAATGATTAGGTTCTCAGCAATGCGCTAGGATTATGTTTTCTTAATTACTTCTATATATATACATTGTCAAAATCATATTAACACATAGAACGAAACGCATTTAAACGATAGAACGAAACGTATTTTTTGCGTTTTTCTCTCAACCATTTTGTTTCAACATGGGACAAAGGCATTACGATACCCATGTGTAAGTAACAACTAAGGATTGATTTTTGGATATTTTAAAAACCAATGTTGTAGACATTTAATGTTTAAACCATATTGGAAATAAACTATTTTTTCTTTTCTTTCTTTCTTCTTTCGAAACAAAATGCTTTCAAAATTATTAGAGCATTCTACCAAGTACGTGATAAATAACTTTCAATATTCGCGAAGCGCAATTTTCCGTAACGCATTTATTCATAACGCAGACGGAAAGTTATTTTATTGTTAGGGTAGGTGTGTTTTTTAAAGTAGACATCTGATATGTTTGAAAAGAAGGGAATTCGTAAAGTTTTCTGTTTAATTGCAAGATTTTAAGCCAGAGGTAGTAAGTGAAAAGGCAAGTTATTTCAAGATAATTATTTCATAGAATAATTTCTTTATGAGTTTTTGTAATTTAATGAGAGCATTACAAGTTATAATGCAGGAGATATTTGAACAAATGCAATACGATTACATGCTAAGCTCCGCCCCACCTCTGCCGAACAAGAGATTCTTGGAAGCAGAGTTGCCAACGCTTCATTTTTCATTTGAAATCTGGGTTTCTGAGTAGAACCTAGGTTTATAAGCTATTAATTCTGAAAAATATACATGTCCATGGATTTCATCAAATAATAATTCTGCTTGTTCCTTCGTTAGTTAGTTACTTAGTTACTCCGTTCGTTATGTTTTCATCCCCTTCATCAATAAATACAATGACAATTGCGGGATCCCTGCTACAGCTTGATCATATGTTGGAATTTTATAGAGTAGGGAATTTAGGATTTTTTCACGGGTCCCGCTACCATACGTTAGGCTCGGAAATGATGTAATAGAGTAAAGTATGATATGTAGCGATAGTCTAGGATAGGTTAGGCTAGAATGTTATAACATTATGTTCAAATACGTTAAGTTAAGATAGGGGATAGCATAGGTGAGGCTGAGATAAGCTATGTTAGGTCAGCATGGGTTAGGTTAGAATAGGATAGGTTATGTTAGAATAGGATAAGTTATGTTATCTTAGGATAGGTCATGTTGGGTTAGGATAGGTTATGTTGGTAATGATATGTTATGTTGGGTAAGGATAGGTTATGTTGAGTTGGATTAGGTTATGGTGGGTTAGGATGAGTGAGGTTGGTTAGGATAGGTTGTTGAGTAAGGATAGGTTATGATGGGTTAAGATAGGTTACAGTGGGATAGGATAGGTGGTGTTGGGTTATAATAGGTTATGTTGTACTTATATCACGGGTCCAACTAGCTTTGCAATGATATTGAAAGTGGAATTTCCACAGTTCCTCCTAGTAAATAGGTTGATGCAGCTGTAACCAGGGCTGGGGAGTCGGAACTCTGAGCATCTTACTCTAACTTCAGGAAATTGAAGGACCGACCCGACTCCGATTTGGTAATAGTCACTAGATGTTTTCTTTCCAAATACCTATTTTACGTTACCTATCAACGAAAATGGCGTTTAACCTCTTCCATCTGAACCATCAAGCTATTTTTTAAATTTTGAAAACTTTATGGCTATTGCCATGCCTTCTTGGTTGCTTTAACCACTTCATAGAAAAATATAGTAGGGAGATGCTGATTGTTTATAATAAGTAACAGTAAACAATTTCAATTCCAAAGTAACAGTAAACAACATACATACTGTTGGTGCATAGATAAATAAAAATTTATTGTTTAAATAAAAAAGTGAAAAAAATATCTCCTACTGACAAAAAAGTATTTTAGCTACTAAAACCCTTGTTACTCATCTTTGGCGTATAGATTATGAAACATAAATAGAACCGTACGAAAATTTCATAGAGAATGAAACATTTCATAAACCATATAGGCTGAGACAATAAATAACAAGTTTTTAAGTCATGATTTGATTCGATTACCAATGATATAATATTAGGATTCTAGAAAGCTTTTAATTTTTTGTCATTTGCTATGCGATTCATGAAATATTTAGTCATGTGTTTTGGTTTATATAATAGTAATTGTGCATTCATTGTGAAATTTTCATATGGTTCTACTTATGCTTCATGGTCTATACGTCAAAAATGTGTAGCTGTTGTTTTAGTAGCTATTAAACTTTTTTGTCCGTAGGTATTAATTTTTTATTTTCTACATAAACATAAATTTATGATCATCAATGCCACGACTATGTGTATGAGAGTTTTTTGCTGTTACTTATTATAAACAATCAGCATTGAGCTACCTACTGTATTTTTTCAATAAAGTTGGTAAAAAAGCTTAAAATTTATGGCGATAGTATATAATCATGTTTTATTTTGAAAATAACCAAATGGTTCATTTGGAAGTGATGAAATGCCATTGTCGTGGATAGGTAACATAAAATAGGTATATGGAAAGAAAGTATCCATTAACTATTACAGTTTATCTTCAATAGAATCCAGAGGTCCAGGATCCCCAACAAAACAACAAATGACTTCGGAGGGAGGGGGGGGGGGGNGGGGGGGGGGGGGGGGGGGCAGAAAATTATCATCAATCTTATTATTCTTTTACTTAAAACGGCGACTGAAACTGGCCCCCAGCTTAACATTTCGTTTAAGGAGGGAGGGCATGGCACTCGTGGCCTCTCCCTGGCTTCGCTACTGTTTTCACTCTTGCGTATTAACTAGTATACCAGTCAAGAGGCATCAAATAGAGTAACTCTGGGGCATCAAACAGAGTAATAGATTTTGGATTCAGAAAAATCTGGCGCTGGAGCGGACCAGGTATATAAAATCTTCAAAGTATTTCCTGTGGCTAGGTAGCGAAGTGTAATTGCTAATCGGTCAGTCGGATAGATGGGCTGACGCAAATTTGTTGTTTCCTTTTTATTGAGGGGTTCTATCATTTCCAGTAAATAACCGTAGGTTTTACCATTCATTCGTAAAAAGTTTTTAAAATCAATGGGTTAATTTTCCTTAATTTTACGCAGCAGTTTTGAATGTCCAAATTCCGAATGTTTCAGGTGCCAGTTAGTGAAAGCCAGGTGGACGAGGTATTGGATCGTCTGATTATCGTCTCAGCACTCACTGTCGGTTATGGAATTTTTGTTTGAGATCACTGTGGATCAAAGGCGCGGTACTCAGCTTCTATTATTTATTTGGTGTGCCAGCAGGATCGTAGAAGGATCATATCTTGAGGCTGGTGAAGACACGGTCTTGGCTGAAGAATCTCCGTGGCTCGGGAAGTAGCGGAGCCGGCAGGCTTGGTGTGGCGATGTAGGCCAATGTGTTATTTGTGGCGATGGTTAGTTACAATGGTTGAGATCTGAGTAATCAATTTTGAATGGCAATGGAATATGTAAGGAAACGTAGATCGTTAAACGTGAGTATACTTTCTTACTGAAAATCCTCAGGGTACAAGGTACTAAGGCCAGTAAGGCAATAAGGCCAGTAAGGTAATGAGGCCAGTAAGGCAATAAGACCAGTAAGGCAATAAGACCAGTAAGGCAGTAAGGCCAGTGAGGCAGTAAGTCCAGTGAGGCAGTGAGGCCAGTAAGGCAATAATAAAGGTCCAGGTGTGTATTGTGCAGGCTTCGGAGAGGATCTGCAAATCAAGGAGAGCTGGATGATTTGTTCCCCAGAAATCAGAGAAGCTACACACACCCTACCATTTTCATGAAAAATTCACCATTTGCATGGCACCTGAGATTTCTTTCCTTTAAAGCCATCGGCTACTAATTTATTTTCTTGCTGCTTAAACAGTTGATAGGAGGAAGTAAATTGGGCATTCAATAAGGTCGAAATGACACTAACTATCATATTATTCAAAGTATAATCCTAAACCAAAAACAAGAGGATTTAATTTAACAACACAGGGCGCTAATCAGCGTAGGCCCCACGAATTATCTTTGGCATTCAAAAGAGATTCAAATACGTCACAATGACACTACAGACCTATCCTGGCAACCAGAGAGTAACTTACGCGTACTTACTACGCGCATAACCGTAACATTCACAAAGAGCTCACAGACTGTTCATAGACACTACGTCCTAAACTAGATTTATACCTAATTAAGTATCACAAGAGAATATGATTAAGCACAATGAAATCCAACATTATCACACAAGGCGCATTCATAATTATTGACTTGAACAGTATCACGAAATTCACTATTATCGACTTACGCGAAGAGCTATCACTTATCAACACGACGACGGGCAGAGCAATGGCGTCGACCGACGCTAGCTACTTGATATTGCCATACCGGTCGTCTAAACCTAGATATGGCGAAACATCATGTTCGATGATAATTGTGTGAGTCGCATGAAACATTAAGATTAGTAATTATAATTAAGAATTTATTAGTTATAAATTACAGTAAGGTATTTCATCCAAGGAATAACGTAAAGTAATACCTAATGAGAATTTTATGATTTGTAGCCAATGCTACAAATCTTTCGACCATTTTGCACGTTTTTTGCGTTTCTTTTTTAGAAGAAATTGTTCATCTTCTACTGCGCCAATAACGGCCACGGCCATAGCTGGATAGAACTCATCCAAGCTTGCCCAGTCACTTCCAGAACGAGCTGCCTTTTTTGTGCAAGTATATTGACCGTGTGTGGCCAACTAAAAATTGTCGATTATATTGTGCAAGCCAAACTTGCGCAAAATAATTGATCGTGTATGGGCCGCTTAAGAACGTTAGCTCTCTCCTCACTCTACCGTGTTATGTACTTAGGTACAAACTGTGAAATTCCACCACCAAAAGAGTGAACGGCTCACCACCAAAAGAGTGAACGGCGGAACGTGGACCTTACGCCCGATCGGTTGGTAATAAGTCAACGAGAAAAGCAAGCTCAGCATAGGGAAGGCGACAGAGAAAAGTGCTCAGCACCCTTCGACGGTTGAGCGCTGCTAACCGTCTCAACGAAGCTACAGAAGCAGCGGCAGTCCCTGCGGCTATTTAAGCATCCGTTGACTGTTAGATAGAATCAATATAGTACGAGATTTCCTCTTGTAAAGGTCTGTTAGTGCCACCTTTTGACTTGTTAATTTAAAACTCAGCCGGCACTCTGAGAGAGAGTCTATGTATTCTCTGTGTAACTTCATATCGACATATCCGATTTAACGTAATTACTAGACCTTTAATTCGTCACCATCGCTCCGTACTCCGAGTTAAGTTCTTTGGGATTGTCCATTATTTTATCATCCTCTATATTTGCTAGTTTCATCAACCTCTTGTCATAAGTGTGTTCACCCTTCGTTAAAACAGTAAATGTATGGCCGTACTAAGATTTGTGTTTAATATATCCTGCTGAAATAAACCGTAAATTTGAAGGTCAACCTTGAAACGACTGATGAAGTAGGAATAACTGTATAATTGATTTGAAAAGAAAAGAAGGCTACGACAACCGCTGTTCTAAGCACACTGCGCCACACCCGCTGCCCGCAGCAGGCAGCCGTCCGCCGACCGCCAGCGAGATGGCTGTCTTACTCAGCTGGTGTGCACAACTTTGCAGCGCCCTCTCGTTGCGGCAGACACCACATCTCCCCCAGTTTCTCACGAAACTCTCGTTGCTTAGTGCCTAGCATTCACACTCATTCACGTATGTGGGGCACCGTTGCTTACGGTGCGACCGCCTCAATGGCTCAGGTTCCTCCAGATGCTCTTCAGTTCACTGCCAACAATGTCTCGCTCGTTACCCTCCTCTTCCAGGGGATCATCAGTCGACTCGCTATCTGCCGCCGGCTCAACAGGCTCCATGTTTAGGGCGTCAACTACAACTCCCTCAGGCAACGCAAAAAAAGTTGCATCGTAGTTGCCCTCTCCGCCGAAGACCATTGCTTCGGGCTCCGCGGCGTCACCATGGTTCTCAGGAACTGTGCCCCACTCACCACCAATTAAACCGACGTTTTCTAACGTCGCGCATATGCCTAGGCATGCCGTCTACGCACACCACGTGCTTAGATACTACGCCAGTGACCTCACCTGACGTCCACTGCTTCGTGCATGAGGGCAGTGGGGGTTTCACCCACACCTCGTCACCAACAGCAAAGCTGTTGTTCTCGCACCCATCAATCACCCGGAGATTGACATCAAATGGCACTCGCCAGCGGTACTTAAAAATACCACTCGAAGGGACCGAACCAGCCTCAGTTTCATTCCGAGGCGTCACATTGTACCAAAATGTGGCCTCCTCAGGGGAGATCCCTCCCCTAGCGGCGATCCTCTTGATCGTCCGGTGATTTCTCTCGACGATCCCGTTACCACTCAGGGCGTAGGCGGCACGGAATCGCAGAGAAATCTCCCACTCATCGGCAAACTGCTCAATAGTCGCTTATCGAAACGCCGTCGAATTGTCTGACAAAATTCATCACACGGCCCTCGCTCAATTACGACCTCACGTAAATGATAGACAATACTCGCTGCTGACTCATTCAGCAACTGTCGCCAGATGGCGAACCGCGAAGGTCTACAGTCAACCATGGACAGGTAGAGCTTGGCAATTGGTTACGTCAACCGCAACCCGGCCCTAGCTCTTCTGCGCAGAAAAACTCCCTCGCCCCACGAGATTCTCCTCCCGCAGCGCGGGATCGATCCGCTGACAGGCCTCGCATCCAGCCAGCTCACGCTTCACCTGCTCTCGCGACAGATCACTACGGATCTGACGAATCAAGTAAAACGTCCGATCGATGCTCAAATGATGCGGCAGATCAACCGCCCAAATGGCATCCTCGAGACTCTCTCCTGTGGAAAGCACAGCAGATGCCTCTGCCACGGCTTCATCAGCGTCGCGGTAACTAAGCCACCTCTTGGGTACCCTGGTCATCTGATCGGCTTTGTTCTCGATCGTCGAAACGAAGCGAACAGCCACGATCAGACCATGCTCAGCGATTGTCTCACGATTCACCCCAAGACGTCGCTTCACGAGCATCTCCACCGCACCCTTCGTGCGAACACGATTGCGGCCATCGGCAGTGCTGTCCATCCATGTGACGACTGTCCGGGAATCACTGGCGACCGTGAAAGCTTTAAAACCAATGCTATCGCCAAATTGATGCCCCGCGCAACAGCCTCCAACTCAGCCACATTGATATGAAGATGGTCTGACTCTTTTTGGAGGTAAGACGCATCCTTAACAATGCGGCCATCGACCTCAAGGGCTACATCGACTTCGAGGGAGCTGGTATCAGTCCACACGGTAAACGTACCATGCGGATCGACACCCCAAACGCTCCCAACAGGGTCTTCCCGACGAGCTCGCACCAATAGCTCCTCAGCCAACAAGCTGACAGAACTATCGATCGAGTCGTCCCAAGAGCCGCTGCACCCCAGCCGTTTCAAAAAACTGCAACATGAACGCAGCCACCCCTCCACGGGGTACTGGCGACTAGCCGACCACACGAAGAAAACAGTCCTCTCTTCGTCAAGCTGGCATTCAAACCCATTGATTTTAAAACCTTTTTACGAATGGAGGGTAAAACCTACGGCATTTTACTGGAAATGATAAAACCCTTCATTAAAAAGCAAACAAAAAATATGCGTCAGCCCATCTCTCTGACTGACCGATTATCAATAACACTTCGCGACCTAGCCACAGGAAATACATTTGAAGGTTTGATACACCTGGTCCGCTCCAGCGCCAGATTTTTCTGAATCCAAAACTTTTCTAAGTTCTTTGTGATAGTTGGTCCGATTTACATTTATCTTTTTTTTTTACATCTTCTCTCGTGAAATTTAGAATTTTTCCTGGAATTTTTTCACCAAGACAGCACAAGCTTCATCTTTCTTCGGCCTGTTGGTGTATTCATCACTTTTTACATTCCATAGAGCTGGTAAATTTGTATAAACTTGTAAACATTCCAATACGAATTTCCTGTCTTCTTTTTTACACATTTTAATCTGTAGGCTACTTACTCAATCTGAAAAAGAAAATAGTTTAGCTTGCCCAATAACATTGATGGGCACCATACACGGTCAATTAATTGCGCAATGCTAGAGACTTGCGCAGAAATGATCAAGCAGAACTTGATTTACGCAATGCATTTGTGCAAGCTGTCAATATCACCCATACACGGCCAATTTTTTGACAATTTAGGGTATTGACAATGATATTGTGCAATATAATTGATCGTGTATGGGCCGCTTTAGCATTTTCGAATTGCACCTTTGTGTATACAGTGAGGCAGTGATAGAGCTGCGTAGTTGCATGTCAACTCGAGTCATACAGTGAGGCAGTGATAGAGCTGCGTAGTTGCTGGGCTGCTGGAGTCGTCCGAGCGAAAGAGTGCTTGGCAACTCGTAGAGTGTTCTGTTGGCTCCTGTGAGAAGAAAGGTCGTTCAGTTGGGAGAGCTACGTACCTCTGACACGGTTCTCCACCTGAGGACGACAATGAGGAAGGTAATCCCGAGTGCTTGGTAGGCGTGCTACCCTCTCACTCGCGGCTTTATTTTCCGTTTAAAGACCACGTTTCTGGTGAATAATTTTCACTTTGCATATTTTAACTTATGTTTATTTTCAGTTTTAAATAATTGCAAGAAGATTTTAGCAAATTTTGGAATAAAAAACACCAACAAATAGCGATTCCGATCTAGACTTCACCACATCCGAATGAACGACTCTGACTCCACCACATTCGGAGAAGCGACTATGACTCCACCACATTCGGAAAGTCAACTCTGATTCCGACTCCACCCTAAAACATGAGACCGACCGCTGTAAAAAATGGAGTCACATCTCAGTAACACCCAAACAGTTTGAGGGCTTCTGCAGCGTCAGCACAACTCCCCCAATGTAATGCCAACGTTCAATGATAATAAATATTTTCATTAGATGGAGGCAGAGTTGAGGGGTCGGAGTCACACATTTTAGGGTGGAGTCGGAATCAGAGTCGATTTTCTAAATGTGGTGGAGTCGTAGTCGCTTTTCTGAATGAGGTGGAGTCAGAGTTGTTCATTCGGATGTGGTGGAGTCGAGGTCGAAGCCGCTATTTGTTGGTGTTTTCGATTTCAGTTTTTGCTAAAATCTTCTTGCAATGATATCAAACCAAAAATAAACAAATAGAATTTAAATTATGTGCTAAAAACCTAAAAACATGCAAGGTTTTTGTTTGATTATTTTATTCAAAGTTATAGACAGTGTATTTATACCTATTACTTCTCAACCCTGGATGCAAAGCTGGGAGTCGGCTCATCAAACTCCAGACTATGACCTCAACTTTGTATCCATTACAACAAATAATTGCCAACGATTACAACCAATAAACTCGGAAACCAACGACTCTGACATTTCCGTATTTACTTGTTCTTCTTATTTCATTCAATCGTTGTCCATAAGTTGGTATAAGTTTATAAAAGGTAATGATAGAGGTAGTGAAGTTCAAGTCGACGAATTAGTAGTCAATGGTTGCAGTGTTCGAGATAGGATGCAAATGGCAAAAGCAGTTGAAAAATACTGGGAGGACATTGGCGGAATGAATCAACAGGTAACAGATGATGAACCCGTAAACTTTCTGATTGATGAACATGAGCTGCAAATGGAA
>JACJUY010007829.1:7751-41336 GCA_014220935.1 Platorchestia sp. MABIK
TAGTGATGAGGTAATATTACTCCTACATCACACCGTCACCTGAACACAAGTGTGGTGATGAGGTAATATTACTCCTACATCACACCGTCACCTGAACACAAGTGTGGTGATGAGGTAATATTACTCCTACATCACACCGTCACCTGAACACAAGTGTAGTGATGAGGTAATATTACTCCTACATCACACCGTGACCTGAACACAAGTGTAGTGATGAGGTAATATTACTCCTACATCACACCGTCACCTCAACACAAGTGTAGTGATGAGGTAATATTACTCCTACATCACACCGTGACCTGAACACAAGTGTAGTGATGAGGTAATATTACTCCTACATCACACCGTGACCTGAACACAAGTGTGGTGATACGCTCCTGTGTCTGTTTATCACAAGTGTTAACAAAGATCCGTTGTCTGTTTATTTAATTTTCTCATCATCATTATTGTAAAACAAGAGGAAAAATATATATTTTACAGATCTGGTTCCCAGTCAGTTCAACTTAGGGTTTAATTCACACTCTATACTTTAATTTACTTAAAGTGTAATTCACACTCTATACTTTAATTTACTTAAAGTGCAAATCACACTCTATACTTTAATTTACTTAAAGTGTACTTCACACTCTATACTTTAATTTACTTAAAGTGCAAATCACACTCTACACTTTAATTTACTTAAAGTGTAATTCACACTCTATACTTTAATTTACTTAAAGTGCAAATCACACTCTATACTTTAATCTACTTAAAGTGTAATTCACACTTAATTCATACTCAATACTTGCTTGAACCTCAACGTTTAAGATAGAAATAAGTCCGTTATTCAGCAAACACGATGCTTCAGTCAAATTATATACAACATGCGCTAACTTCTCATCCTCCTGAGTTGAGGTGTCCCACAAATCAAGGACTGTACTCCGCCATTGTGGGCTGAGGTGAGCCTACCCATCGTACATTAACAATTTAAACAATTTAAATAATTTATTTACCACAGGTGATACAGAGGTAGATTGTTTCTCAAGTCTAGTACAATGGTCAAATTTGAGTATAGCTACCTGTGGGCCAGAATAATTTCAGCGACTCTAGGGCATCCTGCCATCAACGCTATTCTAAGGGGTACAATAATGTTTCACCTAATTCACTTAACTAATTACGCATTAGACTGATCAATGAAATAGTTAACTTGGTATTCGATGCTTCATTTCACAAAATAGTTTATATGGACTAGAAGTTAACAGTATGTTC
The DNA here is from genome assembly GCA_014220935.1 of Platorchestia sp. MABIK. NCBI lineage: Eukaryota > Metazoa > Arthropoda > Malacostraca > Amphipoda > Talitridae > Platorchestia > Platorchestia sp. MABIK. The sequence continues at coordinate 9,000 of JACJUY010007829.1, forward strand.
TATAAACGATTGACGAGCAGACTGAAGATCGCCGAGATTACCCATGGCAAATTACATTATTAATTATCAGGACCAGTCATGTAGGAGACAAGATTTGCCTTTGTTATCTTACACGACTAGTATTCTGATAGGAAATGAGATTCAAGATTTATTTTGAATACTTTGTAAGAATTACTTTCACGGATCTCCGCAGGTATTGTGTTCCAAGTTTTAGTTTCAACGAAGAGGATACTGTGTTGTGACCGAGCTATTGAATAATAAGGAAGCACGAAGTTTCTTCTATGACGGGTTAAATGGTCGTGACGACCAGTTTGTGCAGTTAATAATTGTTTGAAGTTATTGTCGCCATCATTGGTCAATGTTTTATAAATGAATTTACATATGGAGAGTTCATAGAGATCCGTAAGTTTAAGTACTTGTAAACTTTTGAATGAATCATTTGTGTGAGCATTATAGTCTAGTTTTTTTATCGCTCTGATGGCTCTTTTTTGCGAAGTAAAAAGTATATTGGTTTTATTCTTATCAGTCCCGTGCCATGCTTCTATTCCGTATTGCAAGTATGGTGAAATGAGCGTTTGGTAAAGCATTTGCAAAGCTGTTTCAGGCGGGAAATTTTATGGAGGATTCCGATAGATTTTGACACCTTAGTACCAACATGGGCGATGTGCTCTTTGAAGGTGAGATGTTCATCTATTATGATGCCCAGGAACTTACATGAGTAGGTCTCTTCGATTTCACTTTTGCCAATTTTAATGCGTGGGAGAGGTTTATTTTTCTTGCATGAGAATGTAATATATTTTGTTTTATCGATATTAAGGGACATTTTATTAGCTTTATGCCACAATGAAATCTTTAGGAGTTCGTTATTTATACTCTCTGCAATCAGAGTAGAATATTTGTTTGGAAGGACTGGAGAAAGCGTGACTGTAGAAAACGCATGAATTTGAAAAATAATGTAGAGTCAATACTGTCATTGATAAAAATTAGAAATAGGAGAGGCTCAAGGTACAGATCCATGTGGAACTCCATGGCTAATTGTCTGTAGGTCCAATTTTGCATCGTCAATGACAACGTATTGCTTCCGATTTGTTAGGTATGATCTGAACCAATCATGGGCAACCCCTCGAACGCCATAACAGTGTACAGTAGTTTCGAGAGTAATAGGTTATTGCCCACACAATCGAATGCTTTTCAAAAGTCGAGAAATACAGAGAAGACAGGCTTTCCTTCATCTATATTACAACAAAGGTATTGTGAATGATTTAATATAGCCTGTGTGGTTGATTTTCTAGAGCAAAAACCAAATTGTTTATCACAGAGAAATGATTTTTTTCATAATAAGAATTCACATTTTTATGCACAATTTTCTCGAATACTTCACTAATAATTGGTAGCACAGAGATAGGTCTATAATTTTTTACGCAGGTTTTTCACCACTTCTAAGAAAAGGGGTTACTCTAGCAACTTTAAGGGAGTTCGGGATAGTGCCTAGAAAGAGAGACTGGTTAATAATATTGAATATGAGCGGGGCTACAAAATCAGCAATAACTTTAAGTACTTTAATCGAAAACGTTTGTAACCCACTCGATTTATTTTTCAGGTTGTTTATGCACGCAATTATATCGGAAGAGTTGGTAGGCGTAGAGAAAAAAAGTTGTGTCCACGAATATGATCCATGTATTCCAGGTGATCAGTAGGTTCACCTGGAATAACATCAGCTATAGTTTTTCCTACGTTTACGAAGAAATTGTTAAAAAGATTAGCAAAATCATTCTTCTCATGATATTTTACATCATCTTGAACAACAGATGCAATTTTTTTTCTTATCAGCGTGATTCGGTTAATATCAAGAATTAAGCAGGCGCCAAGTCTTTTTCATGTCAGCTTTAAATTTTTTAAACTTGAGCGAAAAGTAGTTTTTTTACGTCCTTATCTGGTTTGTCACATAGTTTCTGAATCTGTTATATATTTCTCTAGATATTCACCCTTCGCAAAGAAGGGTACGCTTGATTTTTCTTTATATTTATTATGATGTCCTCAGTGATCCAGAGCTTTTGTCTATTTTTCGGTGTAATTGTACAAGTTACAATTGGACAACACTGATTGTATGCGGTCATTATAGTTTCAGCTAACTTTACTACTGCTTCATCAATGCTCGTTGCATAATTTTTTTGTTGAGGGATGTGTAATGTTGGCATTAATTCTTCTAGAACGGTGCGCATTTCTCTCAAATTTGATTAGTTTACTTTACGATATGAGCAAGTTATAGCCCGTGGTTTGGTGAAACTGACATAGACATTTTTTCTTAATGAGGAAAACTAGAAAATTATTTGATAAGGCAGAAGTAATTATTCCAGGAAGAAAATCAGTGGGGTCTGTCATAAAGATATTGTTGAGCAGCGTAGCAGATTCTGAGAATATCCGTGTAGGCTTTGTGACCATCAGACGGAAAGATTTAGATTGAAAGACATTTAGGAAATTTGAGATTGGTTTACAGCTTTCATGTTTCAGTAGATCAAAATTGAAGTCACCGCAGATTATTATGTCATTGTATAAGGACCTGTTGAACTCCGACATAATACGATTGAGCGCATTTAGGAAGGATTCACGACAGGCTGGAGGAGGCCTATACACCGTTCCTAGTATAATTCGTTTAGCATTTCTAGTCAGTTCTACGAATAGTGACTCTACATGATCCCGTTTCATAATTGCACTTACGTACTATGAGTCTTGAGCCTATGTGCTTAGAAATGTACGGACTGATGCCTCCGCCTCGCTTAACATTGCGTAGCGAGTGGTGACTATTGTAATTTTCCATTTTAACCATGTCTTTAGTTGAGTCATCTAACCAGCTTTCGGTGAAGCTAATCACGTCGAGGTTATACTTCTTTTCAGTTATAGTACATTGTATCTCTTCCAATTTTGGATAGAGTGACCTACAGTTCCAACACAGGCGCGAAAAATCATGGCAAGTTATTCGCATAGTTTCGTTTTATTTTGAAATATTAGAATAATCGAAGTTTTCAGTTTCGTTAAGTTTGGATATAGTCTGTTCAAATGATTGAGATCAGGGTCAATCTCATCGAATACATCAGCGTGATCTGTCATTTAAAATTAGTAAGCAGTATGCAGTAAGTAATATATAACTGAAAAAAATGAAAAACAGAGTCAAGATATGAAAAGATATTCCTACCTCAAACTTGCTTAGGAAGTAAGAGAGACAAGAAGAAAATCTAGCGCGATTTCGTGAGCACACACACTCAGTCCATGAGCGAATAATATTGGAGTTCAACAATCATAAAATTGGTGAGTATAAATTGATGAAGGCGTTATCGTACAGTTCACTTACATCAGGTAGTAAGTTACAAAAATTTCGGCGATGGTGACATATCTAATCAGTGACAGTTGCATGTTATGAAAGGGACATATCTGATTGAGGTGACATTGATATATCTAATCGTATAAAGATCGAAGAAGATATTTTGGAGGTTAGCAATAAAAGTAGTGCGCAAATAATACCCTTAGTGGTAGAAATTACATGCAGATGTGGTGGGAAACCGAACAAGGTAGAAATCTAAATTCCTTCACAACATTGGTTAAGTACAAATTGCTGAAGGCGTTGTTCCAAAGTTCACATACATCTGCCATAATTGTTCACATGAATTTGTCATACAACTGTCATAATTGAGGTAAAAGTGATATATCTAATCTTATAAAGGTTGAAAGTGATTTTGAAACATGAAGTTATAGAACATGAAATTATAGTTTAAAGTTATAAAATTTAGGCATCAGTGACATATCTACTCAGTGACCGTTACATGTTTTGAAAGTGACATGATATCTAATTGAGGTTACACTAGTGCAACATTACTCACTGCCTTCGCCTGCTTTCTTCGTTTTGAGAGGTGCTGAGCTGTTTGCCTTTTCTCACAGCAGGCCTCGGCAGCTTAAAGTAGGACGAATTTTGCCTCTATGCCGGTTTGGTGGCGTTGTGACTTCATTATGCGATTTATAGAGTACGAGTACCAGTCATGTGGTTTTCTTCGACATTCCTTTTCCTAGTTCAGAGATGCTTCTCTCCATGCAACAGCGTTGAACATGAATTCGTGAGTTATATGTGAGACGACACTTATAAAATTTGAAATAAATACGCGTCCGTCGGTACTTCAGTGCGGTCCAACTTTGCTGCTCTAGAGCGTAATCAAACACAAAACTTTGCAGTTTCAAATAATAGCGTTACGCAATTCAAATGCATTCGGTTAATATTGTGGTTTCATTAGCAGTAAGTTGTAGTAGCATGATAAATCAACAGCTAACGTTAGTAGCACACTGAAACTTGTTTCTTGCTGCACGAACTAATTGTTCGAACAAGCTATCACTTTCCCGCTAAAAAAACCTTTTCCTATTAGAAAAATTTGTACTAGTAAGCAAGTACCTATCCTGCAAACCGGTTTCTTGCTCTGCACATCAGCCAGTTCTTTACTCCATCAGAAAACGGTTTCTTGCTCAGCACACCAGCCAGCACTTTACTGCGCCAGAAACCGGTTTCTTGCTCAGCGCACCAGCCAGCACTTTACTGCGCCAGAAACCGGTTTCTTGCTCAGCGCACCAGCCAGCACTTTACTGCGCCGGAAACCGGTTTCTTGCTCAGCGCACCAGCCAGCACTTTACTGCGCCAGAAACCGGTTTCTTGCTCAGCGCACCAGCCAGCACTTTACTGCACCAGAAACCGGTTTCCAACCCTCCATCCCTGGGGGGCGGCGGCAGGGAAGCTATCAAGGCGCGTCTAATGGGCAATTAAGAAGAAGGAGCGTCACGAATTAGGCTACTTAGTCCACTTAATTCGGCACAATTAAGTAGGTGCCTCAGCATGGATCGATCATCGAGTTAAGAGACAGCTCGCAGGTGCAGAAAATTACGAGAAGATGAGAGTGCTGTTTTTTAGTTATGTTTTGAGAAACAACAGCAAAATTATTTTTGCAGTTGATACATCGACTCTGTTTTTGTGGTAGCTCAAGGGAGGAAGCGCTTCAACTTCAAACTCTGGATTTTATGGCAACTTTATGAATGTAGTGTAAGTTTGAAACCCTATTTTCACGTAAATATGTTTTTGAACTAAAAGAACAAAGGGCTTTTACACTATGGGCTGCGTAAAACTGGTCGAAAGGCAAGATTAATATACCGGCAATAGTTTTTCGTACAATTGGTCAGATATTTCTTAACATAGACTCCCGTGTTAGTGCTACATAGATAACAGTTATTTAACCCCAAAGACGAAAATAAGTTTTAAGTGACATAAATAAGTTATTTCACAATACAAACAGCATTTATTTTGTAACAAAGACCTGTCGATTGGTGTCAGGTATTGTGTGCGTGCGTGCACATATGCCCCCTTTACCCCATGTGCCTCTTTACCTATTTAAGCGCCGGCCAATTCAGGCATTGGCGCTAATCGGTCCGCGCACTCTGTATCTGTATCATCACCTGTCCGCCTCCGCTCGTGCCAAGTAAACGCAAACCGAGAAGAAGTGCGTTTATCCAATCCTCCAAGCAGACTACTCCCTAGCGCCACGTTTGGGCGTGATATATTCCCCTTATGGGCCATCATATATCACGCCCAAACGAGGCGCTAAGGGGTAGTCTGCTTGGAGGATTGGATAAACGCACTTCTACTCGGTTTGCGTTTACTTGGCTTGAGCGGAGGCGGACAGGTGATGATACAGATACAGAGTGCGCGGACCGATTAGCGCCAATGCCTGAATTGGCCGGCGCTTAAATAGGTAAAGAGGCACATGGGGTGAAGGGGGCATATGTACACACACGCACACAATACCAAGAGTGTCGTTCAGTAAACATTTATTTTGCTACGTAAATACCAGTTTTTTACAATGGCTTTATATTATTTTGTGACTGAATTAGCCCCTTCGCGATATAAATTTCAGTTGTTTCGTGTCACAAAAGTTTATTATTCCGTGACGTGCAGTAGATACCAATTATATCATAGCATGACTGACATCCTACATTTCTGTCATCCACTAAACTACAGAAGAATGGTTTTGGCTAAAAATTCCGCGATACTTAGAACCATACGTACGTACCACGTATGGTTGCATCATAATGAGGCATCAGTAACTTTTCAGGCATATATTTTTCCCTTGTAAAATGCAAAAGCGTGTTTTCAATTCGTAAAATTCAGTGTCCCATTTTACACTACATCATTTCGTGCAACACTCTCTAAAAAAAAAAAAAACTCAAAGCTTTGGAGCAACAAGCATGAAAAAAGACGGAACTCAAAATTTCAGTATCACGTATCCGTGCTACAAACGCTGCGTACTTGGTTTGTATTTTGGCGACTTAAGATCACATTGAAGCGTGGCTGTTTGCTTTTAGTTCTTCCTAGCAGCGCTCAAGATGGATTTTTTATTTTGATCTCAAACCTTTCAGAAAATTTGCTCTGAAGGCGGTTTTGCGGTGGTTTGTATTTTCTGAGTGGTCGCTTGAGGAGCTTTGAACATTGCCTCTGGTAAGAGGCAGTAGATCGTACAAAAAAGGACGCATAAAAGTTCTGGATGGTCATTCGAACAACTAGCACTTGATTTTAAACTCTTGAGAGAGAAATCTGGGAATGATGTGAGAGAGAGAAAGGGAAAGAAGTACAATATGTACACAGATGGAGATTAGGTGTCCTTTTTAAAGGTTTTGAAGGTAATTTTAAGGATTACAAAATAGATAACTGTTAGGAATCATTTCCTGAAAATAGTGTGCGCGGCTCATCGAAAATGTCGGGATTCGATATATTACTTAAACAAATGTTCCAGATGTTGATGACAAACAAATATATCCATCCTAATAGCACATGCTGTTAAAATATTCTTGAACTTGTGCACTGGTGAAACTCGTATCACGGATACGGGGTCATTAAGCACCCTTAAGAGCGTCACAGACACACGCACCAACCAACCAAGAAAGCAAGCAACAACTGTGTATTGTTAAACAGTAGATGTTGTAGTTCTTATGTTAATTGTCATTCAAAGTGAAAGATTTTCACTAATTAAAATTCAAAGAAATTTGGTTTGTGTTGAAAGTTTGCTTCCAGAATCTGGTTACCACATTCGAAGTCTAGAAATTTTGAAGTTCAACAGAAGCTTTTAAGTCTGCGAGCCTGTTTTCAATCAATTTAAACGTCATATCGCTGCAGCTCGTAACGTAAGCTCTCCTAAGAGGCGTGATGCTGCGAGCTGCGCCGTTGTCTGGTTATGTTCATCATTACCTTTGAGTAGTCAAAGAAAAGGTCGATGAATTTTGCAGAAAATTCCAATAGTAACTATCACCTGCATTATTTTTCTTAAGTATTTCGTTATTTTTGCGTAAATGTTATAGCTCTATACTCAGAAGAAATTAGCCGTACTTTTAGTCTAAGGATATCCGCCGTGCCAAATTTTTCTTTTTAGGATTACCATCTCGCGTTTAGGTGTTCCAGGAGTAGGACGATCTAAAATGATGCGTTAAAATAAAAATGTTGAATGTTAAATGCTCTCTATGTTGAATTATTTGCATAAATATGGTTTACAACCCTTTCACCAGGTGGTGGAAAATGTGGGGCAAATCTTCTTTCCTGAAAAAATATTTTCCGCTTTCAAAATTTTCTGAAATTGGTGGAACAAATGGCAATACTCCCTCTCCACTAAACAGCCGCCTCCAAATCGCTCGTGGAACAGCTGGCATCCCTTCCACCAAACAGCCGCCCTCAGAACGCTGGTGGAACAGCTGGCATCACTTTCACCAAACAGCCGTCCACAGAACGCTGGTGGAACAGCTGGCATCCCTTCCACCAAACAGCCGCCCTCAGAACGCCGGTGGAACAGCTGGCATCACTTCCACCAAACAGCCGCCCTCAGAACGCTGGTGGAACAGCTGGCAACACCTCTACAAAACAGCCGTCCACAGAACGCTGGTGGGACAGCTGGCAACACCTCCACGAAACAGCTGTCCACAGAACGCTGGTGGAACAGATGGCAACACCTCTACAAAACAGGCGTCCCAGAACGCTGGTGGAACAGCTGGCAACACGTCCACCAAACAGCAGCACAAACCACCCCACGCGTTTCCCAGCAGCGCTGACGCACCTCCAAAATAGCCCATGACGGCGACTTTCTCTCATTTTAAACCCGCGCAAAAACTTGACGCATAACGAGCAACGTTCGAGTCGCTGCGGCCGGGGGGACGTGCAGACAAACTAATGAAGGAGAGGTAGCGCAGGCCTGCATGGCGGCCGTGTTTTGGCGTCGATCGAGCGTGTTCTAAACGCTGCTATGTTCAAGTCATGGTTATTGTGGTGGTTATTATGGTCGTGGTTATTATGGTCGTGGTTATTATGATCGTGGTTATTATGGTCGTGGTTATTATAGTCATGGTTATTATGGTCGTGAGTCTTATGGTCATGGTTATTATGGTCATGTACTAATTATGCTTAAGCCACAACGCAGGTGGTGGATAGATAGCTTCACAGAGAATCTCCATCTGGAATGATGATACAAGTACATGTAGTACGCTAATGATTTCACAAAACTATGCTTAAATGTAACGCTAGACAATGATGAGGTTATTAAATAAACATTTCTATAAAAATACAAGTGACAGAGAATTGATCACGACGTGAATTGAGCAGAGTTACGACAAGAATAGGATCTTTCCGTTTTCAATCATTGGTTATTCTTAAAGTGTCGGTCACAAGCGACGATATTTTCCCCTTGAGTGCTCCATGTAATGGCTCAGTAGAGGAGATGATGTTCATTCCAAGACGAAGTTTCGTCGGCGCCGGATCTCTACTTGATCTTTGAGATGCCAATACTTCACTTTTGAACTCAGCATTTGAACTCAGTCGGCATCCTGAGCTTATACTCCCGCTAGATGGAATATTTCTGTATCTGTGAAAATAACCGTTAATTTCGACGCTTAAAATAAACGTAAAATCGAGGCCCAGTGATATTTATCGTCATCGCTGGTCTTTCTGTGAAAGTTGAGTATAATTTTACTCATCATTTTGTCCCGTTACGGCATGTTTGTATTTATGGCATTTCATCAAAGTATATCTTCATTAACAATACAAGTAAACGGTTGGCCAATATTCTACGTGGATTCTTCCGTTAGAGTCGCTGAAGAAATACTGTTTGAAATTAAAATACTAATGAAATACAGTGAAGTCAAATGAACTATTTTGATCTGAAAATATTCTATTAATCTTCAAACGCTAATTCAATTGATTAGTGAACATCGAGATGATGAAGTTGAGATTTACCAACGATTTAATTTGATTTCTGTGAAAACATAATTTAGATGATTCGATTTGAATGTCTTCCACTTATTTGAAAAAAAAACAAGAATCAAATGAAAATATATTTTCTTTTCCATGACGAGAAAATACTCGTCATGGAAATCCTTACTAAATAAAAGAGATGTTCAACTTGAACGAGAGAATGAGACTAATTAAAGCGGGATCAAGAAAAGCAAACCCACGGGTCATAACAAAAAAGTACCTCTTACAGTTGCGTGCAGAACTGCTGGAATTATCATTTTTAATTTTCGCGTTCTTCTTGAAACTTTCAATGGAAACTTTGGTACACTGAGACTCGGCAAGATTAAAACGAAACGGATTTGATCGCAGTGTGCAGGGAAGAAAGAATTTGAAGAGTAATTTATCAGTCTTTTCTAATGTGTTGGTGTCTTTACATTCATGTATTCATTTGAACTTTTTTTGAAATCCTGTGATTGCTCCGTTTGACAGTAGTTTTTTTGGCGAGTGCTACGGTTTTTCAGTTCTTAACTTGAGGGAATAGAGTGCAATGCGAGCTCAATTATCTGGTGGGAGGACTGTCTCACTCGCATTTTTCGTCATCACCAGAGGAGCTGCTTGCTCCAGAAAATATCCCGTGCAGGTTCAGGGTATTGAACTCTAGATTTTCTTGTCCAAAGTGTAACGCTTTATCGTAGTGTCTGAAAAAGACAAGCGAACTCAAAACTAACATTTATTTCGATTGCGTGTTGTATACCTAGAATCTTGCTTAGGTGATGAAAGAAGGCTTGTTAGTTCGTGTCTTCCGAAAAATTAGATTTTGCGCTGCAGACCGGAACAAGAAACAAAAATTTTTAAATAGGCTTGCATTTCTCACAAAGGAAGGCAGCAGCAGCAAGTTAAATGAAACTATGAACACATAAACTCTACCAAAAGTGCGGGGAGAAAAACTTTTGGTCAAAATTTTTCGCCCCTGGAAAAAAATTCATTTGAAAAAAATCTCCCACTCGCAACTGATAGAATAAATTCATAAATTCATGTACCTCACTTAGTGAAAAAAACGGAAGCTTTTTTCATTGTTTGAGTATACATTCTTCTCCGATTACCCGAATGTAAATTGCATGACAGCATCAGGGTAAGATAGAAGTAAAAATTTACCACAGTTGTAAACATTGACACCCGCACAACTAATCTAGCGTAATCCAACCCAATTGTGTTACGCATACACTGGAAACAGGAACTACTGTTTCATAATTTATGTGCAAAAAATTTCCAAAAAATATCTAAAAATCATTCGTTTCACTTCCACTTCAAGATGGCTTCCAGTTGTTTGATACAAACATCCGATCAGCTTCTTCCATCATCATGCAGAGTTGTCAAAGAATGCCTCAAACATTTTTAATTTAAAAATATACTTTCGAAAGTCATTAATTTGACTCCTAAAGCCAATAGTCAACCTCTCATTGTCGCCACCTTTCGGAAGTCTCTCATTTGACCTCAGCATGTGAAGCGGCCTCATCAATCAACAGAAACTCGTCTCAAAGCCACCAGAAGCAATCAAACAAGTTAATCAATTGCGGCTACGCCAAGACCAGTTAACTTCTTCAACTTACCCGCCTTGACCTCGAACACAGGAAGGCCTTGGAGCCTTAGTTGAGTCCAAGGAGATCAAGGAGCGGCAGGGCGCGGCTGCAACAGGCTTCACTCGGCGCATTGTTACGGCTTCGTGGCGCATTGGAGCATCGATGTAGCAATTGCTCAGTTGGAGCATTGGAGCATCGGTGGTGGTAGTGCTCAGTTGGAGCATTGGAGTAACAGAGAAGGCAGTGCTCAGTTGGAGCATTGGAGTAACAGAGTTGGAAGTGCTCAGTTGGAGCATTGGAGCATCGGTGTAGGTAGTGCTCAGTTGGAGCATTGGAGAAATAGAGTAGGTAGTGTTCATTTGGAGCATTGGAGCAATTGGGTAGGTAGTGTTCAGGTGGAGCATTGAAGCGGCAGAGGGGGAAGTGCTCAGTTGGAACATTGCAGCAGCAAAGTAGGAAGTGCTCAGTTAGAGAATTGGAGGAGCTGTGTTATTGGAGTATTTTGGCTGTTTAATTGGAACATTGAAGCAGCTGTAAAATTGGGATCTGGAAGGTTATGCAGTTGGAGCATTAAAACCACTATTGAAGCTTTAGGGAACAGCAAAAAAACTACTTTTAGTGTAGCGCACATGGAACCAAAGGCTATCTATCAAAAAAAATCAGCCGAAACTATAACGTGTTTTGGGCAAAAAGCTAGTAACTTTCCTGGTAAAACGTGCAGCAAATGAGTTGAGTGTTGCCCACACGCGTGCATCCGTTCTCTGGTAAAATATCACATGAAGGAAGGCTTTCTAGTCCTTTCGCTTCTACACTACCTCAATTAACTCTATTAAAATGTTGATTGAGATGTGAGCACCAGCATACACAAAACAAATTCCCCCAATGCTGCTGATCGATCTTTAGTCACGAACTTAATTTTCATAAATACTTAATTGAAGCTAAATGAAGGCACGTTCCAGTTGATGTTTGCTATTTTCGAAGTTGCTCGCTACAATTCATTCGAAATTTGGGTTGAATATTGAACTTCAGTTTAACCCATCGAGGTCAACTTATCAAATAACGTTAGTCCTGTACCCATACGACTTGGAATTATCAACCAGGAGCCGAATTTTCAAATAAATCAGGAAATCAGGCTCAGGCGAAGATTGTAAGAAGACAGTCCGCAAACTCCTGAAGAACGAAATCAATATCGACCTCAGTAATAGTGACATTATGTCAGCTGTTAGAATGGGGAAAAGCCTGCGACTGGAAACGAGGATCGAAGAAACACTACTTTCGAACTAAAACATTATAACAAGAAGCGCGAAGTTTTGACGGCTTGCTCATTGACTAAATCAAAATCCTATTAAAATTAGTATCTCATACCTTCGCGAGCTAACATTGTGTGCACTTTAGAATAGCCAGAAGAAACTTCCACGAAAAAATTGGAATCCTAATAAGTCTGTCGAAAACATCGGTGTCTTCGCTTCCATCCCTGGAAAACCGGATTCAAGACGTTATTGGATTAACACACCTGAAGAGCTCGATCAATATCTGCAGCAGCAATTGTGTACGTCCTCGAAACAGGTTCTGAGTGATTAGTATTCTACTGGCGGTTAGTCAGATTTTATATCACTTATACTACTACAGAAATTATCCTTCTTCCGTTATTGCCAAAATCGCATTTCTGCATTTTCCATTTCATTTGCGCCAGATATTCCTTCGATTTCCACCTTGTTAATTATTTCACTTTGTTCATAGATCAATTTACCAATAAAGTTATTATTCGCGTGTAACCAATGTTAATAAATTCCCAAAATCAATTTCGATTTTAGAGATTAGATAGCATGTCACTGTCGCCCCAATTTTGTTATTTAATATTATAATTTTGTGATTGATTATTTTATGCTATTTTATCTTTAGTTACATTTTGTGTAATATGCGATACTACCTGATGTATGAGAGCTTTGTAATAACGCTTTCACCTTTCTGTACTTTCCGATGTTCATGCTCATTTACTGAGTGCGTGAACTCTGTAAGAAGTTAGACTAGGTTGAAGACTGATTCTCTCCGTGTGATCTCTCTTTCTATTCTTTTACTTTTAACTTATAATAGTTTAGTTTCTTGTATTTTTTTCTTACTTTTTCTCTTATTTTAGGATGATTATTTTTATTTTAATGCTACTTTATGATTTTTCTTGATGTTTTTAATTTTTGTGATACGTTGTATATTACTAACTGTTCATCCAGTTGATGGCTGTTCATACTGATATATTTAATGACATTGACCCATATTTCAATTCTTTAACCACTTTTTATCCAAACCTAAATGAAAGCAGAAATTGTAAATGCACTAATACCAAAAAAATCAATGAATCGATGAGAACAAGTCGCAATGATTTCTCGCTGCTGTGTTGGAACTTTCACAACACTCTATCGAAAAACTGATGAAATACAATGGGCTATCGCTGAGCTTAAATGCAACTTTGATGTTCTTAGCTTCACCGAAAGCTGGCTAGATGACTCAACTAAAGATATGATTTAAATGCAAAATTATTATAGCCCCCGCCCACTACACAATAATAATAAGCGCGGTGGAGGCGTCAGTACGTACATACTAAACACACAGATTCGAGAATCATAGCAAGCACAACAATGAATCATGATCGGATAGAAACACTTTTCACACAGCTGACGAAAAATGGTAAACTGGTTTTGCTTGAAAAGGTGTACAGGCCTCCAACAGCTTGTCCGGTATCTTTCCTGAATGCACTCCATCCTATAATGTCGCAGTATAACAAGTCTCTATTCAATGACATCATAATCTGCAGTAACTTCAATTGTGACCTGTAGAAACCTGAAACCTGCGAACAAATCTCAAATTTCATAATTGCCTTTCAGTTAAAAGTTTTCCTTCCAATTATAACGTAGCCCACACGTATCTCATCAGAATCTGCTACGCTGCTTGACAGTATTTTCAGGACAAAACCAACTGATTTTATTACTGGAATAATTACTTCCGACTTATCAGATAATTTTCTCATTTTTCTTAGAAAAAATGTCTATATCATTCGCATTAAACAACAAGCTGGAACCCACTTAAATTGCTGGGTAAATGAATTTAATTTGGGAGCAATGCGAACAGTTCTAGGAGAACTAATACCAACATCGGACATCTCTCAACAGAACAATAATGCAACGAACATTGATGAAACAATTCTAAACTTGACTGAAATTATAACGACTGCATATAATCAATGTTGCCCGATCATCACTCGCACAATTACTACAAAAAAAATGGGCAAAAGCCCTAGATTACTGAATAAATCGTTAATAATATAAAGAAACGTTAATCGTACCTAGCTCTTCTTCAGGTAGGGGGAATATCTAGGAAAACGTATAACAGATTCAAAAAGTATGTGCCAATTCAGATAACGATATCAAGAAACAAGTATTTTATTTGTAGCAAACTCATACAATTTAAAACTGATATTAAAAAAATCTGGTGCCTGTTTAATTCATGCTATAAATCGAATCATGCTGCTAAAAAAATGATTGAGTTTATTTTTCAAGATTACGTAAAATGTCACGAGGCGAAAGATATTGCTAATCTTTTTAACGATTTCTTTGTAAACGTAGGAAAAAATATAACTGATAGTATTCCTAGTGAACCCACTGATCACTTGGTAGATGTCGATCGGATCCTTCAACACATCTCTTTTTGGTTCATGCCAACTAACTCTTCCGATGTAATTGCGTGCATAAACAACTTGAAAAATAAATCAAGTGGATTAAAAACGTTCTCTATTTCGGTCCACAAAGCTATAGCTGACATTATAGCCCCGTTCACACCCAACATTATTAACCAGTCGCTCTTCTTATGCATTTATCAGAACCCTCTTAAAGTTACAGGAGTGACACCTATTTTTTGAAGTGGTGAAAAAACTTGCGTAAAAATTATAGACTTATCTCTGTGCTACCAATTAGAAAAGTATTAGCGAAAATTGTTAATAAGGAAGTATTTTGTTTTTTTAACAAAATTGATTCCCCTATAATAAACAATTTGGCTTATGCTCTAAAAAATTAACAACACAGGCAGTATTAAATCATTTACAATACCTATATTCCAATATAGACGAAGGACAGCTTGATTTCTCCGTATTTCTTGATTTTCGAAAAGCATTCAATTGTGTGGATAATAACATATTACTCTCAAAACTCCACTGTGATGACATTCGAGGAGTTTGTGTTACTCAACAAGCCATTCACTTGTACACCACCACACAAGCTTCGAGCGACCAAACTCACTCAACGGCAGGCTTCGAGAGTTTCGAGCGACCAGCCGCCACCTCAAGCAACGGCGGGCTTCGAGACGGCTTTCGGGATGGCCTAAGCGACACTCAACCATCAACCAATGGGGACGCGTGATCAGCGCGTTACCAACTCACCAGGCCCTATATAAGGAGGTGCAGAAGAAGCTCAGCCAGTCAAACCCCAAACCACAAACTCACTTTAAATCAAACACAAAATAGTCAGCCTCCAAAAATGATCAATTGATCATTCATTCCGTCCTCACTCATCACATATTCATGACCCTAAGCTCAGTAAAAGTTCAGACACCAATCACACAACTTTCTTACGTCCATTCTGAGATGGAACGTCCAGGAGGGGACATGCGGGGGATACGTCAATAACGTAGGCGCTTTGTTGTAAGTATTAGAATGGAAAAAATAAAAATAAAAAAGAATAATATACATATATATAATACAAATAAAATGTAAATACATGTATATGAAACTCTTAGATTAAAAGTACCGATATAAAGTCATAACATGAACGTCCACCAGCTATGCTGACTTCAATTTACATCCACATGTTTGCATGTGTTTGCGTATATACGTAGGATTAATAATAATAAGGAAAAAATAATGATAATAATATATATATATAAATGTATGTGGATAAATGTTTATATGTTTATATGTGTGTAAACAAATAAAAAAGCAAGAAAAAAGATTAATCAATGAATAAATTAATAAACAAAAAATAATTAAAATGAAAAAAATTAAGTTAAAACAAAAATAAATAAGAAAATAAAATATATGTATAAATATAAATGTACATAGTTAACTATAATAATAACCATAGGAATCATTTTACATATTTCTATGTCACAGATTCTTAAATTGTGATAAATGCTTGTACTATGACTAAGTATTCAGAGAGTAAGTCGGTTTAGGGATAGGTAGTGTTAGATTTCTATGTAAATATAACTTAGCCTTTAACTATAATATAAGGATTAACATGTAAATGTAGTTTGCCTTACCTATAATATAAGGTGGTAATCACTTCGGCACTTTGGAAACATTGGAAGAATTCCTCCATCCAAAGCCTTGAAAGGTTCCCTTCTCCCATACCCCAGGGAAACCTAATAGTTAAATTTAAATCGACAGGATCACCAAATTATGGGCTTTACCGCGTCCCTTTCCTCTCCTACTATCCTCTTCCTTTTTGTTGTCTGTTTCTCCCAGCACATTCTGTGCCAAGCTCTATGTTTCCTTCTTTCCTAATGGCATCGCCCCCCCAGCCAGTCTTCTCACGGCGGCTCCGATCTTCACAACACTCACCGAAGACGCTCCGCCAGCAACAGCCTCTACTGCCTCTATCGCCGCTTTGCACTCAATAGTCACTCTACCGCCATCTGTGCTGCAACTCCACATTGCCTGACGGTCCTCCAAGACGTCTCTCGGTGCGTTACTACGTGACAGCAATTATTCCAGTTGTGCTTTCCTACCCTGTCGGGTTCGTTTGTACCTCAGACACTCGCTTCGAGCATTGATATTCAAAGTCCTTAGATATTCATGGTCTGCACGGAGCGCCTGAGGTAGAACACCACAAGCTGCTCATGATTGGTAGAGATCGTCCCTAACAAATCGAAAGCAAAACGTTGTCAATGACGATACACAATTGAAACTACAGTCAATTAGCCATGGAGTTCCACAAGCGTCTGTCCTTGGGCCTCTCCTATTTCTAATCTTTCTCACAGATATCATCAAATCTACATCATTTTTTAAACTCAAACATTTTGCCGATGACAGCACGCTTTCTACGGTCCTCCCTAATAAAATCCTGCTCTGCTTTCGGAAAGTCTTGCCAACGAGCTCCAAAAAGTTTCAATGTGCCCTAAAGCTAATAAAATAAGCTTTAATATCGATAAAACCAAATGTACTTCATTCTCAAACAAAAGACATATCTCGCTTCCAAGCATTAAAATTGGCGAAGGTGAAATCGAAGAAACCAACTCATGCAAGCTCCTGGGCATAATATGGGCATTATAATGGAGACGCATCAGACCTTCAAAGAGTGCATTGCTCATATTAGTATTAAGTTATCAAAATCCATTTGAATCCTCCATAATATGGAAAATGCATTTCCTGAAAAAGCTTTGCTAATACTTTCTCGAACGCGCATTTCACCCCAATTACAATAAGGTATAGAAGCATTGCACTGAACTGATTAAAAAAAGTAATATACTTTTTACTCAACAAAAACTTTTTACTCATTACTCAACAAAAACTTTTTACTTATTATTCAAAAGATCGGTCACAACGCAGTATACTCTTCATTGAAACTAAGACTCGGAACTCAATCCCTGCGGAAATCCGTGAAAGAAATTCTTACAAAGAATTCAAAATGAATCTTGAATCCCTTTTCCTATCGAAATATTAAGCATGTATATAAAGCTGACCATTTATTGCGGGGAAATTGGGAACGAATTATCGGAAAATTTCACGTAGCAGAGTGACGTTGACGTAAAATAACTTACGTTCTCAGCTGAGCAGTTACGACGACTGAAAGTAATTCAGTTTGTAGTTTGTGAAGAACAAATTGCATTTTATGATGTTATAATCGCAACACATTTTCTTTCGAATAATTGGTTGTAGTTGGATCATTTCATTGCTTCACCGGAGCCATTTCAATTGTCTGAAATCACATTATTACATTCTGCAGTCTGTTATCTATTTTCTGCTGTCTCATAATTTTTTCGTGCAGTCTTGTTTCAATTCCGCAGTCTCAAAGCTATTATTTCCAGTCTCATAATCATTTTTTGTAGTCTCATATTTATTATTCCCAGTCTAAAGCTAATTTCTACAAATTCGTATGCATTTTCTGCTCGCTCGGATCAATTCTCCAGTCTCTCATTTATTTTCAGCAGTTCATATTCATTTTCGACAGTCCTATATCTATTTCTGCTGTTTAATCTCTATTTTCATCACTTTAATATCTATGTTCTGTTGTTTAATATCTATATTCTGCAGTCTTATATCTATTTTCCTCTGTCTAATGTCTAGTTTCTGCAGTCTAATATTTATTTTCTGCATTCTAACATCTATTTTAAGCAGTCTAATGTCTATTTTCTGCAGTTTAGTATCTTTTTTCTGCAGTCTAATACTTATTTTCTAGTCTAATATCTATTTTCTGCAGTCTAATATCTGTTTTCTGCAGTCTAATATCTATTTCTGCAGTCTCATTTCAATTCTGCAGTCTAATATCTATTTTCTGCAGTCTAGTATCTATTTTCTGCAGTTTAATATCTATTTCTGCAGTCTCATTTCAATTCTGCAGTCTCACATCAATTTTCCACCCTCCAGTAACGCAGAGCAGAACACGTCCGCAGTCAAGTCTGTTCCTGACGTCTGCAAACTGAAGAGCAGACAAAAAGCGAGCCCGGAACACGGCGGACACCTTGGACTTGTCCGCTAATTGCACTGCATTGTGCGGACGCGGATCTTAAGTTTTTGTTCCTTCCGCAGCTGCGGACCTGCCACGGCTCCTGGTAGCAGAACACGAGCGACTCAGCAACAGGCAAAACTGGCTCTTTGTCTGCGCGGTGGAACTGCGTGGTGAAACAAATAAAAGATTATCTTGATGTACCTGAATACTATCTTCGAGCCGCAGTCTTGCGTTAATACAAGAATGTAATTTTACTTTCGATTTGTAGTAAGCTACCTACATGTAGCGAACTGCCTACATGTAGCAAGCTACCTACATGTAGCAAGCTACCTACATGTAGCAAGCTACCTACATGTTGCAAGCTGCCCACAAGTAGCAAGCTGCCCACAAGCAGCAAGCTACCTACATGTTGCAAGCTGCTTGTATGTTACAAGCTACATACATATAGCAAGTTCTCTACATGTTGCAAGCTGCCTACATGTGGCAAGCTATCTACAAATCGAAAGGACTTTTATATCACCGAAATCCGTATTTAAAGTATTAACTTGGGAGACAAAACACTATGTGAAACAAATGGAGTTTTGTGAAACATAATTTATTGAAAATAAATGAGCTTTTAACAGATGATCACGTCTCTGAACATTTGAGTACGGTGAGGCTTCATTTTTTGAAGTTTTGATAAGCCCCGGATGTAAATTTGAGCTGAAATGCTCAACATTAACTTCTTGGCTTTTAACTAGAGTTTGGCTCCAATCTCATCAAGATAAAGCGTTATTAGTCCTAAGATTTAAAACTCACATCAAGACAGAGCTTGTCATAGTCCAAGATTCAAAGCTTTAAATCAAATAAAGCATTCTCTCAGTCTACAATTATAATCTTAAGTTTAGTTGAAGCAATCACTGACTCTATGATTCTAA
This sequence comes from Platorchestia sp. MABIK, assembly GCA_014220935.1. NCBI lineage: Eukaryota > Metazoa > Arthropoda > Malacostraca > Amphipoda > Talitridae > Platorchestia > Platorchestia sp. MABIK. The sequence continues at coordinate 28,504 of JACJUY010007829.1, forward strand.
ACTCTAATCGCAGTAAGGCATTTACAAAGAGCAATATTCTAAATTCAATTACAGTGAAGCAATTCCTAAGTCTAAATTCTAAACTCTATGTATCGCAGTAAAGCAATTGCTAAGTGAAAGTTTTTTAGCAATTATGGCAGTAAAGTATTTCTAAGCACTTGCTTTGAAGCTTTATTTGAAGCAATTTAATTTCGGGCGACGGAATTTACTCGCTACGTCAGCTTGTATTCCTGTTAGCCAGTACCGGCCACCGTCCACACCGCCACCAATATTCCTGTTAGCCAGTACCGGCCACCGTCGCACCGCCACCAATATTCCTGTTAGCCACACCGGCCACCGTCCACACCGCCGCCAATATTCCTGTTAGCCATTACTGGCCACCGTCCACACCGCCGCCAATATTCCTGTTAGCCTGTACCGGCCACCATCGCAACGCCACCAATATTCCTGTTAACCAGTTCCGGCCACCGTTCACACCGCCGCCAATATTCCTGTTAGCTAGTACCGGCCACCGTTCACACCGCCGCCAATATTTGCGCTCCACTCCACCGACACGAAGGCAGAACATTTTTTCGTCTTTTCAGCCTAAACTTACGGGACTCGAGTTTTTTTCAGAGTTTTTTTACTTTCAAATGGCGTCCAACGACTTGATTGGTTTTGCCGGAATGAGGTGCGCTGCAAGCCTGGCTTTTGGCTTTGCGAGAACCGAGTCGCATGTAGGTTTTTTTAACTTGACTGGCATTGCTAACGAACTCCATTTCCTCCTCAGTGTTGAGTGTAATTTTGCGGTGAATAGAACCTTCTACGCTTAGCATGATCTAGTCATCGACAAATAAGAAACATGTTTCAATTGCTAATGAATTCCATACCCTCAGTGTTGAGTGTAATTTTGCGCTGAATTTTTCTTCAATACGCTTAGCCAAATCTCCACAACGACGCACAACAAACATGTTCCATTCCTATGAAGTTGATACTTAAAGTTATGTTAATAATTTTATTGAGTTTTTTTTTAATTCGTTTCGGGAAGAATGAACGATAGCCTAATTGTAGACTAATTACCCTCTTTTAATTAGCTTCTGCTCAGGGAGAGGTGTGATGACCACAGCTCCTTCTTTCCCACGGGAAGAATCACAGATCTTTGCATGGTTTCGATTGCGCGATCAATCCACAAGGCTTCAGATGCTAATTTCCTCTGATCATCGTGAATGTGCGCGTGTAAATGTGTGTCTTTGTGTATTTATGTGTTTTGTGGGTTTGAGAGTATTTGTGAGTATTTATGAGAGTGGTGTGTTTTGTGTGCGTGAGTGTGTGTGCAAATGTGTGTTTGTGCGTGTTTGTGGTGTGTTTGTGGTGTGTTTGTGAATGTTTGTGTGCGTTTGTGTGTGTGTGTGTGTTTGTGTGATTATGTGTTTGTGTGTGTGTGTGTTTGTGTGTTTATGCGTGTGTGTTTGTACGTGTGTGAACATATAACTGAACAAGAGAACTCGCCCTCATAGCCTGCGGTGTGGGGGCATCTGTGAGCACCGACTTTGAACGGCTGCACAGTAAACAATTCCGGCTGCGCGTAATTTAAAAGAATGTTGAAATGCATCAATAATAATTTAACGAAAAAACAGTACAAATGAGCAAAAACTAGCGTAATTAAGAAAAATGTGAAATAAAAGGTAAAAATAAAACTATCAAAATTTAATGAGAGTAGCCATTAAGACCAACAAATTAGAGCATTAACTAAAAACTTTCAATGGAAACAACAAAAACAAAATAAAAGTAGTTGATTAGAACAATTAATTATGGTAATAAATTTAGGATGTCAGGAAAAAAATAACATCAAATCAGTCAAACGCCTCTTCAAATAGAAGTGGTTAGAACAAACAAAAAAATACGTTGAAACATCCAAGCATCAAACAAGACCTGCAATTATATAACCGATAACTATTCACAAAACCTTAGCTACACAGCACACACAAACGCTAAAAGTTACACTATCAAACACGCAAGGAACACGCCAATCAAAATACCGTAAGACGTTATGAGCAGAATACCGTTAGCCATTATGAGCAAAATACCGTTTGACATTATGAGAAGAATACAGTTAAACGCCGTTATGAGCAAATTACCGTTAGACATTATGAGAAAAATTTCACCAGGCACTATGAGCAAAATAACATTAGGCGTTATGAGCAAAATACCGATAGACGTTATGAGCAAAATACCCTTTGACATCATGTCCAAAATACCGTCAGACAAAATGAGCAAAATACGGTTAGACATTAGGATCAAAATTAAAACAAAAAAATATTCGCTCACCAACAGGATATTTCCTTCGTTCACCTGAAATAGAACGCCTACCTTTAAATAAAATTAAAATGTTAAGTGGACAGAAGCTCGTGACTTCACCGCGCGTATGGGAATGGGAATAGATCTCTTCAATCCAGGTTATTGAGCGAGACTTGGAATCCAGGCAGCCGATGGCTGAAATCTCGGGAATGGCGACTGGAATGTAATGTTCTATAGCGACTGGAGCCAGCGATTTCTTTGGTCATGTTCTCTTCTTATCGAGTTTTCTAAAATTGCTGTTTACTTCATTTCATGTTCTTTTTGGTCGCGTTCTCTTCGTTTCATGTTTTCTTCACTCGATATTGCCTTTTCCTCGTGTTATCTTCATGTCTTGTGTACTGCAAATCATTTTATCTTCATTTCGGGATCTCCTCATTTTATCTTCTCATATGTCATGTTTCTTTAAATTAATGTTATCTTAAATTCACTTAATCCTTTTTTCATTTTCTCAACACTTCCTGTTCCTGACACTTCCTGTTTCTGACACTTCCTGTTCCTGACACTTCCTGTTCCTGACACTTCCTGTTTCTGACACTTCCTGTTCCTAACACTTCCTGTTCCTAACACTTCCTGTTCCTGACACTTCCTGTTCCTGACACTTCCTGTTTCTGACACTTCCTGTTCCTAACACTTCCTGTTCCTAACACTTCCTGTTCCCAACACTTCCTGTTCTTGACACTTCCTGTTCCTGACACTTCCTGTTCCTAACACTTCCTGTTTCTGACACTTCCTGTTCCTAACACTTCCTGTTCCTAACACTTCCTGTTCCTAACACTTCCTGTTCCTGAAACTTCCTGTATCTGACACTTCCTGTTCCTGACAGTTCCTGTCCTAACACTTCCTGTTCCTGACACTGCCTGTTTCTGACACTTCCTGTTCTTGACACTTCCTGTTCCTGACACTTCCTGTTCCTGACACTTCCTGTTCCTGATACTTCATGTTTCTGACACTTCCTGTTCCTAACACTTCCTGTTCCTGACAGTTCCTGTTCCTAACACTTCCTGTTCCTAACACTTCCTGTTCCTAACACTTCCTGTTTCTGACACTTCCTGTTCTTGACACTTCCTGTTCCTGACACTTCCTGTTCCTGACACTTCCTGTTCCTGACACTTCCTGTATCTGACACCTCCTGTTCCTGACACTTCCTGTTTCTGATACTTCCTGTACCCTACTCATATATCCAGCTAAGATTTTTCACCACATAATACTCGGATTTTTTGTGATCTATTTATATTTTATTTTAACGATATCTCTTCTTTATTTCTCTTTTGGCGATTGACTTTCTTTCCGTTTCCTTCCCACTCATTTCAGCTTAGTGTAAGTAATAAGATTTTTTCATAGGTTTAAGATTCAAATAATTTGATGTACTTCTTTAACTTTTTTATGGTTTAATAATTCAGAATATTAGATGTTTTTCTTTGCAACTTTTTCAGGGTTTTATGATTAAAAATTCAATGTTTTTCTCGAACATTTTCTAGGTTTATGATTGAGCATATTTATTGTTTTTCTCTACGGCTTTTTCATGGTTTAATAATGCAGAATACTTAATGTTGATTTCTCTATCTTTTTCATGGTTTTATGGTTCAAAATATTTGACATTTTTCTCATGAAATTTTCCATGGTTTTTTGATTCAGAATCTTTAATGATTTTCTTCTTATAGCTCCCCGAGTGAAGTCTTGCCGCACAAACGGTGACAGCTGCTCCCTGCAGCCCTTCACTATATTACCGAACGTTCCTAAGTTCGCCACATACTGTACCTGTATGCTCAAGACAATGCAAAGTCACATGGTTGCGTGAAATTTTCATGTTATAGCATTGTAACGTGAAAATGACAAGTACAGTATCCATGATACTGATGCGGAAAAATACCGTACGAAAATCTAGGTCACACAAAAAAATGTTTAGCGTACAAAAATGACATGCAAAATGTGAGAACATAAGATATATAAGAAAATATGACATACCAACATGTAAATTACATGCATTTATGATACTGATGGGAAAATTATCGTGATTTTAATCCTAACTTGAAAATTGTCTTGAGTTTGGGTACTTACTTGAATGTCAATGATTTTCTTGAAACTAGCGTGTAAACCATCACTCTCGTTAGGGTAAGTTCGTACATTTTCTAGCACGCTTTTTACCACAGCTTCGTAGCTGCGTGCCGGGCATTCTTTTATTCTTAAAGAAGACAAAAATGTTCTTGCGAAGCATGGAACTTGCCATCTACTCTGCTAACACCTGCACTAGACTAAATATTACGACTAGACTCTCTATAACATTATTTCGGGACTTGTGTGTGATCCCGTGAGAAAAATAATCTTATAGCCTAAGTCTTCAAGCATGGAAATTGACGGGACTGAATTTACAGGCGTGTAAATTTACTGATGTGAAAAGTTTAGAGAAACAGCTAGTTCATGCAAGGTTATCAGATAGTAGCTAGTTAATTAAAGCTAGCTCAAATCATTATTCATTTAGTAAGAAACGTTTCGAGTTCTTAGCTGTTCAAAACAAAATATTTTATCGTTGTACTCCAGATATCAAGAACATCCTTGCTCTGTTTACATTAAAATCACAGGTCCTTTTCTTACATCACAGGTCCATATACGTTCAAATTCTAAGTTGTACAGACTAATTTTTAATAGGTGTATCCTCAATACCATGAAGATCCTGTATATTTTTACTTTCAAATCATAACTCGTTTTAATATCATTGATGCATACGAGAAACGACGGATCCACTTATCGCATCGTCACCACAGTGCTGTATCTAGAGGCAATATAGTGCTTATGGAGTGTAAGAAAGTGGTAGGGGCTGAATTGAAAAAATGTATACTTGTTTGTTTAAAAAACTAATAATAAAGGATCTAAATAATCATACTACAATGCAAAATTTACCCTAGTGTCTGGAAGGCGTATAAATTTCGTCCTGATGATCACCCAAATATAATTTGAAGCTTAACAAAAAATACACACTTATCTATTAAAGTTTTAAACATCATCCTTCAAATTTAAACCTATCAGCGATAAAATAATACGAGACAAATTCATCCAAGATCAAATAATATTCATCCTCATGATTACCCGAATAGAATTTAAAGCTTAACAAAAAACAAACACTTATCTATTAAAGTTTTAGGTACAATCCTTCAAACCCAACCCTATCAGCGAGAAAATCAAACTCAGCAAATTCATTGAAGATCAAAGTCATCGCATCGGAAATCCTATCCCACATTAGCGAGCTCTGCAATGCACCAAGGTCTTGCTTGGCTCCACTCGACTAATTGCTCTACGGCATTTAATTAAGTGACTTTTGGATAATTAAGCTAGGAGCAACACAAGCGCAGGCAGGCTGGGGACGGCATACCTCCGACACTCCGTTCCCTCGTCGAGGCTCGGATTTATTACGTAATTTGACGCCTCTTCATCTTAGTCCTCAGAGGCTTCGTCTGCACGGTTGTTCTCGTGACTTGCATTGATTTGTTCTGTTTGGGCTGAAACGCGTTGTTTTAGAAATAGAAATGAAACGCCTAACGTATTCTTGGCTTCCCGTCCCAGCCCAACGCCGTCAATGATTACTCGCACAAAGTCGCTGAAATTATACCCCGAATATTGAGAAAATAAGAAAAAGTCGGGTGTAGGTTGAAAATGTTCGAGTACTAAGGTTATTACAATATCGCAAAGTAATTACTCTTAGGCTCAAATTCATTACTTTCTTTCTTTCATAAGTTACTTTCATAAACTTCGTGTGGAATCAGACCATTGAGTTGTTAATAAAAATAAGAAGAGGGTTGTACAACAGTTGTGTTTCCTTTTGTAATCCATTTGAGGACCTGAGAAAAATTTCACTCCTTCGCTTATTTTCTTATTCAAGTTCACAGCCAGTAAACAGAAAATTCTATTTTTAAATTACAGCTGCATCCGTTCTAGAAAACTATTTTCAAGTAAACTGCATGAAAGTTTGTATTTTCTTCTTTCGATCCGTCCATTCCTGAGTTGAGCCTACAATCTCATGAATTTCAGTTAATGTAAGCGAAATGTATTTCATAAAAAAATTGCATATATGAAACTATACATGTAGTTTTCAGGTGTCCAGTTTACAGGGCGTGGCTGATATTGTAGAAGACAAACAAGCAAGCAAGCGAGCAAACGACTACCCATCCAACAATCAACATATTAACATATATAATATTAGCCCGACCGCTACTTCTTTGCAAAGTGTCATTAGTATTCCAGATACCGAGACCAAAATTTAAACATCGCTCAAATAACTGTGCTTCATTTCTCATTAACTCAACCAAAACTCTTTTACTGTAAAATTAAACTCCGTTCGTCTATGATAAACTCAATACAGAACTAGAGAGTTGGGAATTAAATACCTTTCGTCTGGCAGACACTGAGACCAGACCCCGAGTGTTGTCTAATGAAGAAGAATGGCACCAAAATGAAGCTCCAGCTCTTCGACCGCCTCAAAGTTCATTTAAGAAGCTCAGTTTGATTTTCAGGGCTTATTCTAACGTAAGACAGCCAGGATCAGCAGTCAATAGCTCGGCCGATCCTGAGTAAGTGGCGGTCTCAGGGAAAGAAAGAGAGAGGGCAAAAGCTCTCGACTTGAAGCGCTAGATTTATACCGCATTCCTACGTCTAGATTACAGAATGCATCCAGGATACCGGACTTTACTTCATATGACGAGGTGCGTAATTGAGATCGTGTAATGTGTCGACAATTCTAAATTAAACAAAAGGTGCTGGATTTTTATTTCCGTGTGTACTGAATGATTAAGAAAATTCGTAGGATTGAAAGTTTGATTGAGTCCTTCGAATAATCTTTAGATTAAATTGCATCTTGCGTTAGTTTCAAGCATTGATTCAACAGGTATATGGGTCTTCTGTAAGTCTGATTTTGCCACTGTTGAAGTAATTTATTTGTCAAAGTGTTCAGTGTTAAAGGAATGGCGATGAGTTAAAGTCCATAGTCCAAGGACTTTAGTGATTCCTCGTTCTTAGAAATCAAAAATGAATAAATTTTGACTTGATGACAATGCAGTTCTCACACAATAGTTTAATCATTGTTATCCACAAACGTCCCATTACCATGAGAATAAAAACTTTATTGAAGAGTAGTAAACTTAGTCGTCGAGAACTTTAAAATTATTGTTTAATCTCATTTTTTGCTATATAATCATTCACAGGCTCTTGTCTGTGTCAGCAATAACAACCCCGATGCACAACACTCTCTAGACAACAGAGCTACAGGAAATCCATTGTTTATCGATTTACTTTGACTAGTCCATCCCATTTATTTGAAATAAGAAAAAAGGCGAAATGAGGGAGAAGCCGTGAAAAATAAAAAAATTCAATCTCTCGAGATTTTTTGAGGCCGAGTATAAACGGCCCGTCAAAAATGCATAATAACGTTCGACAAATCACATGACACACACGTTCCTATTTCCTAAGAATTCACGTGATATTCATTCCTACTCGAATCTGATGGATTTATACACTGGAAATTGTGGAGTTGATGAAGCTTGTATCACAGATACGCTCATTACACACTTTCGACTGGTTTCGGACAGACGGACAGACACCCGTCTTTTTATAGCTTAGATTCTCATCACCGTGAAAGAAAATGAACCTTGACTCATCGGACCACATAACGTTCATCCAGTTTTTTCAGTTCTGTCTCAAAGGGACTTAGCAAGTGACCCACGTTTTTTCCACTTCTGTGTGGATCAGTGACTGCAAAATTAGTTTTAGAAACTACATGAAACGCAGCATTAATTACTTTATATATGAATAACTTAATCAATACCATTCAAATTGGAGAACTGTAAATGACCAGCAGCTAAGGAAGTACGAATGTACAGACAATGCTCACGATGGCAGTCTTTTTGAGGAAATCATTTGCTCACGATGGCAGCTTTCGTGGAATTGATTTGCTCACGATGTCAGCTCTAGAAAAAATTTAAACGCTCATATAATTCGTTTGTTGCCTTCCATGTCGCTGACGGCCGGTTATTTTTCGATGAACACCAAACGCTTGAAAAAACGGTTTCCCTCATCAGAAATGATGTGCTACCTAGCGTTTGCATCCCGGGATCCCGGATGATTTGAGGCTGAAATTTCACGGTCCGGGAAATTCTTTTTTCCCTGGAATTCGCGGGATTCTGAATAGTATACATTTTTTAAGATATGGATGAGAAAATAACTTAAAATATTGCTGTTTAATATGATTAATCAATTAGAGAGCACAAGCATGAACTTTGGTGTTATAAAAATTTTGCAATTTACATCACTACACAGTGTAGTCTATTGCATCAGAATATATTTTGTGGTTTGGTTTTGCATGTTATAAAGAATAGACTGTAATAGATACGATGGCAACGGCCGATGTTGTAGAAACTGAAGTCTTTGTGTGGCGGTACTATGGCAACTGCAGCAAGTGCGAAGTGTACATATAAAGTGCGGCTAGAGTTTACTTTGGAAAGGCTGGTCTACCAGTGGTTTGTTACGTCACCTATAGAGTAAACACAACTTAGTGAAGCCTGAAACTGTAGACCCAGTTGCGTCAACTAGTAGCTCAGAAGGCAGAATTCGCATTGGAACAAAGCGCCCTCATAGAAGGGAGAGTAGTAGCGAAAGCACTAAACCTAAACAAACATAAATAACGAGTTTCGTAAAGGTGCATCAAAGAACTCCGGAAGAACAAGTGACTAAGCCTGTAGCAGTTGATGGCGCGTCAGTAAATACAGTCACAAAGAGTGAATTCATTAGAGAATCCTTCTCAGACAAAGGTTTTTCGCTCCCTAAGTTGCCAAATACTGTGAAGAGCATGGTCAACAAATTACAAGAGCACAAATGGAAAAATATGGAGAAATTCCGGGATCCCGGGGATTGTCTTCCGGGAATCCCGAGATTCCGGGACTTTTATTTCGTCCCGGGATTGCAAACCCCTAGTGCTACGACACTTGTTACTGTATGAACAGATATTTTCATATTGTTTGTTCTCTGCATTGTCCTGATGCCAATGCTTGTTGCTGTTAAGAAATTCCTAGTGGGCAAAACTCCTGATAAAAACCTGTGTTGAGTCGTTTATCTGATGCAGTTGTTTACGGGCCTTCATTTTTGTGGCACTGAGTCTAGCAGAGTTATCGTATTTTATACTGCAACAAATGGAATACGATATGAAAATTCGTAATATTTTAGCAATCAAATGAATGCCTTATACACTAGGGACAAATAGTTTACGTATTACTCAATTCTTTTACATATGTGCACTAGGAGATTGAATTATGGTTCATTAATAAATGCTCCTCAGCACTCCTTTTCCATGGTCGCAAAATGTGGACGCTAATTTCTCTGATAAATCATAGCTATCTGCATCTTTCGCGATTGAAAAATGGTAACCGATACTACGAAAATCACTATTATAAAAGGAGCCGCGTCCGTCCGTCAGTCCGTCCGTCTGTCCGTCTGTGCGTCACACCCACCAGCCGAAAGTGTGTGATGAGCGTATCTGTGATACAAGCTTCATCAACTCCACAATTACTTTCGGTACGTTAACCCAGCAGATTCAGAGTCGGAATGACTATCACGTGTATTGGTAAGTTACATTAGGCTGTATAGAATATCAGAAGTTGAGACTGAGGAAAGTATAGGAAAGGTAAAAGATAGCATAGAAAATCGTGGGAAAGCCATGTTAAAGCTCAGTTGTTCTGTCACTTTATCACGCCGTCAACGAAGCTTAATGACTATTTTTGATAGGAGTTTCCCCAGTTCACAAGATTGAGAGTACTGTATTTCAATCGCGGGTTTTTTTGGGTTGGATATATTTGTTTTTGATCCACATCTGAAGTATATTTTTTAGGAAATTATCGATTCCAGTCATTTATGACGGATCGCGTACACCAAAAAAACCCTACACCTCGACCTCCTCGCAGCTCCTCCCCTCCCCCCCCCTTTTAAAAAAACAGGGGTGTACTAGTATTTATAAATTACAAAAAAAAACGCAGTTCAACCGTTCTCCCGCTTCTGTGTCCTAACTGATGATGGCTTACGAACATTATACCCAATATTTCTTAAGATGTACTGGTCTACAATAACCAATCATCAAAATTTTTAAATGACTGTCGATGATAGAATAGTCCCGGAGTTCCATCGTAAGTTCTTGAAATCATCGAACGAACTCAAAAGAAAAGCGAACGAAAAAAATCCGTGCGCATTAAGAGTACGGTCGTAAGAAACACTGGAACGTGAGCTACGGCTTTCAATTCAGCGCTCACTTAAGCTTGAGTGGCAATGTTGCTTTATAATTGCCTCCGTTTCCACGCCATTTCGCCGCTCGTGCGTGACGCAGAGCTCTGATTCCAGCCATGAGAAGGAAGCACTTTTGAAGCTGCCGGTGATAACACAATTATGGGAGCTTTGCGAAACACTCGAAAAAGAGTTCGGTTTTCCAGGATGATGGCAATAAATCGACTTTTTAGTCTCACAGAAGCGTGCGTAGTAAGTAAACTGAGTTCTGTATCACAGATACTTGTGTTGTAGAGAAAATGAATTTTGTTTTCGATACGTGCGCAGCCAATGAAATGAGTATCACCGATACGCGTGTGGTGAACAAATTCGAGCTCTGTATCACAGATGCAAGGGTAGCACCTAAAATTAATTTTGCCCCCGATACGTGCGTAGCGAACAAAATTACTTGTGTATCACCGATACGTACGTTATAAATAAAATGAGCTCTGAGTAACCATTTTTGGCATTGTAACGAAACGGAAGGAGACCTGACCGAAAAACACATGAAGCACTTCACGTGGATCGGTCAGATATTGAAAATAAAAACTTTTGAAATTATTTGAAAACTAATAATCTAGACCCGTTGCCCAAAAAGCCGAATCTTTGTTTTTGTTTCGAAAATTGAAAAAAAAAATTTATCTCCGTCTGTAATTACACCAAGTTAGTAACTTGCTTTCTGGGTTGCTTCCTAGGTACCTACTTTCTGTGCATTTTTTCACCTTGGAAAGTGGGCATCTCGACGCTAAATTCCGACGAGATGTGTTTTCTAGCTGTAACTTTTGTATTGACGGAATTTTCAATATGAGATTACTCTACCTGGAAAATTTTAAGAAATCTAGATACGAAAGTTACACATTTAAAATGTCCGCTTAAAAAAAGCTTTATTCGATGAATTATCAGCAAAAATGGACGACGTTTTCGTGAATTCGTCTCGTTAATTTCTTCCGTAGAACGAAACAACGAAATTATTTTCGTATGCATTCACCCAAAGTTTGTACAGCTGTCGTTGGGAATAAATGGAACAATTTCACAGGGAATTGCATGAAGTACAATTTAAAGTTCCATAAATTCAAAAATGTAGAGAAATCCTTAAATTTAAAAATCTTTTATTCTAACTCTGCGCTTATTTCCCCCATAAACATAAGAACGCAGTGCAACAAAAACCTCGCACGTATTCCAGTTCCCAGGAGTTCCAGGAGTTGTCCAGGGCACAATCAATTTTTCACTAATCGCTTTTGTATCCTTGATACAGGTCTGGCACCAACGACTGAGTAAATCTGAACAAAGGAATTTTTTTCTAGTTCATCCAAGAAATGTTTTGTAGCTCATCCTTGATTGGTGATGAGTTCTGGATTAGCCAAAACGTTGTCAAAAATCACATAAGATTCGCGTTGAAAATTATTTTGATGGTACAACTACAGTAGCCTACCCCCTTTATTTGAAATGAGAAAGAAGGCGAAATGAACGAAACTCCGTGAAAGATAAAAAAACCCAATATCTCGAGAGTTGATGAGGCCGAGTGAACACGGCGCGTCAAAAATGTATAATAACTTTCGAAAAATCACTTGACATACGTTCCTATTTCCTAAGAATTCAGGTGAAATGCATATTCATACTCGAATCTTTTGGAAAAATACACTGAAAATTGTGGAGTTGATGAAGCTTATATCACAGAAACGCTCATCACACACTTCGGCTGGCTTCGGACAGACAGTCAGACAAACAGACACCGCTCTTATAATAGTATAGATTGAGTTAGTGACTGCAGGTCGGTCAGCAGCATTGTGAAGACCCCTCAGTGAACACCGGTGTTAAAACACAGCAAACGTGCACAAGACACAAGCCCTCTTCAGTGACCCAGCACATCCTCACAACATAACCTCACGTCAGCTCCCTCGTACAAGCTGAGCAGCAACTCGATCTGTTGAGCACGGCGCGGCGTCAAAAAGCGGCGCTTTTGAGCGCCTAACTTTGCATATTAGCCTCCGCTGCTGGCAGGCAAGTCTTCTCTAAGCTTCATTGAGTTAACTACGTAAGTTGTGGGCGGCAGGGCATCCAGCTTAGCGCGGGTGTGGGGAGTGTGTCATGTGTTGCGTATGTCATGTGATGCTTGTGGAGAGTGTGTCATGCGTTGCGTGTGTGGAGAGTGTGTCATGCGTTGCGTGTGTGGAGAGTGTGTCATGTGTTGCGTGTGTGGGGAG